>JAVIAB010000159.1:60859542-61097209 GCA_032433765.1 Megaustenia siamemsis
GGTTACACTCGGTCAGAATGCATCAGAGAGGATACTATCAGAGCGGATACTAACACTTCGCCTTAATACAACATCGGGACCTGTTACTCTTATAAGTGTATACGCTCCGACCTTGTGCTCGTCATCTGAAACCAAAGACAATTTCTACGAAAACTTGACAGAAGTCATGGAAAGTATACCAGGACAAGATCACATTATTCTGCTGGGGGATTTCAATGCTAGAATTGGTGCAGACCACAGTTCGTGGCCAACCTGCATCGGTCGCTTTGGAGTTGGTAAATTAAATGAAAACGGCCAACGACTTCTAGAGTTTTTTGCCTATCATAACTTGTGCGTCACAAATACTTTTTTTTCAAAACCAAGCCTCAGCATAAAGTATCTTGGAGACACCCACGATCGAAACACTGGCACCAGCTGGACTTGATACTTGTCAGATGCCCTTTCCTCAAATCTGTAATTCACACACGGTCATACCACAGTGCAGACTGTGACTCGGATCATTCACTAGTTTGCTGCAAACTCAAGGTACTGCCCAGGAGGTTCCACTATGCCAAGCAGCCAAAGAAGAGACCTCGCATAGACACTAGCAAGCTAACACATTCTGGATTGGTCGAGCAGTTCAACAAGACCCTCAATGAGAGCAAAGCGCTCATGAACACTACAACAGCGCTGTGGAAAAATGGAAGTATCTCCGCAACGCCATCTACAACAACGCCGTTAGCATCTTTGGAAAACTGACACTTAAGTCTCACGATTGGTTTGAAGCCAACTCCCATGTTATGACACCCGTAATCGAAGCTAAACGCGCAGCCTTCTTAGATCACAAGCGCGCACCTAATGCAAATACTCTGCAGGCTATTAAAATGACCAGAAACAAAGTCCAGCAAACAGCTCGACGCTGTGCTAATGAGTACTGTCTATATTTTAGCGACAGCATCCAGACTGCATCTCAAACTGAAACTTAAATGTAATGTATGGTGGCATAAAGAAAGCCTTGGACTAACAAAATACACTATTGCCCCACTAAAGTCATCCACTGGGGAGAAAATAACAGATAGAGGCAAACAGATGGAAAGATGGGTGGAACATTATTTTTCACTTTATTCAACAGAAAACACTGTTACTAAACGCCATTGACGTCATACAATGTCTCCCACCTATGCAAGAGTTGGACATTGAACCAACCGTAGAGGAACTTAGCAAGCCATAGATAGCTTGGCTCCCAATGTCTCCCACCTATGAAAGAGTTGGACATTGAACCAACTGTAGATGAACTTAGCAAGGCCATAGATAGCTTGGCTCCCAATGTATCCCACCTATGGAAGAGTAGACATTGAACCAACCGTAGAGGAACTTAGCAAGGCCATAGATAGCTTGGCTCCCAATGTCTCCCACCTGTGGTAGAGTTGGACATTGAACCAACCGTAGAGGAACTTAGCAAGGCCATAGATAGCTTGGCTCCCAATGTCTCCCACCTATGGAAGAGTTAGACATTGAACCAACCGTAGAGGAACTTAGCAAGGCCATAGATAGCTTGGCTCCCAATGTCTCCCACCTATGGAAGAGTTAGACATTGAACCAACCGTAGAGGAACTTAGCAAGGCCATAGATAGCTTGGCTCCCAATGTCTCCCACCTATGGAAGAGTTGGACATTGAACCAACCGTAGAGGAACTCAGCAAGGCCATAGATAGCTTGGCCACCGGCAAGGCTCCAGGACAAGAATGGATCCCTCCCGATCTGATTAAATCCTGCAAAGGTGCACTGTTACATCCCCTGCTTGAAGTGCTACATCTATGCTGGAAAGAGAAAGCCATTCCTCAAGATATGAGAGATTCCGTGATTGTAGCTCTCTACAAAAATAAATGAGATACTGAAGGGAGGTCAAAAAGTAATGCACACCAATTTTGTCCTCGGCTAATAATAAAGATAGATTTTGAAATTTTCCACACTTGGAATATGACATGTTCCAATTATGTGCACCAAATTGAACAACATTCTGAAAAATATTACGCAATCTATGAACCGTTAAAATGGAGCTTGTCAACAATGTCCGTTACAAACAGCGAATTGTCATAGAATTTCTGGTTGCGGAAAAAGAAACTGTCGCAAACATTCATAAACGACTGTGTGCAGTGTACAAATGTTCTGCAGTCGATAGGAGCACAGTTAGTTGCTGGATTCAGAGAATTAAAGCTGCAGAAAGTGTACGAGTGGAGCTGCATGATTTACCGCGTTCTGGACGTGTTGCCTCGGCTACCAGCACAGACATGTTAAACCGGGCTGATGCCATTATTCGTAAGGATAGGCGTATCACTAGTCAGCAATTGGCTTGCAGCTTACAGTCAGCAAGGGAAGTGCAATCGCAATTTTTAAAAGTCTCGGATATTCAAAGATTTGCGCTCGATAGGTTCCTCGGTGCCTAACAAATGATCACAGAGTTCAAAGGAAAACATTCTGTTCTGAATTGTTGGAGCGTGTCGGTGTTGAAGGAGAAATGTTTTTGTCAAAAATTGTTACCGGTGACGAAACGTGGGCACATCATTATGAGCCTGAAACAAAAATGCAGTCAATGGAATGGCATCATCCGCAGTCACCAAAAAGAAAAAAATTCAAAACATCTCCATCAGCCGGAAAGGTGATGATCACTGTCTTCTGGGACATTGATGGTGTGATTCTTGTTGATGTAATGACAAGAGGTGAGACAATCAACTCGACATCTTACATCAATACACTGACAAAACTCAAAAATCGGTTCCACAGAGTTCGGCCTAATAAGCCATCTGCAGATTTGTTGCTTCAACATGACAATGCACGCCCTCACACAAGTCTGGTAACACGGGAAGCAATCAACAAATTTGGTTGGACTGTACAGCCCCATCCTCCTTACAGCCCTGATCTGGCTCCCTCAGATTTCCATCTGTTTGGACCACTCAAAAAATTCCTGCGTGGGACACACTTTGACAATGATGAGGATGTGATCCGTGCAGTTAAAAAATGGCTACGCGAGCAGTACAAAACATGGTACAAACGAGGCATTCATGACCTAGTTTCGCGTTGGCGTAAGGCAATACGCTTGGACGGTGATTATGTTGAAAAATAGGTAGTGTAAAGGGGATGTTCAGCTACAATCTGTGAAAATTTCACACATTTTGCCCGAATAGTTTCCGAGAAAAAAATTGGTGTGCATTACTTTTTGACCTCCCTACGTAGAAGCGACTGCAACAACTACAAAGGCATCTCCTTACTCAGCAGCGTCAGCAAGACCTTCGCCAGAGTCATCTTAGGAAGGCTACAAAAACTCGCAGAACGCGTATATCCTGAATCGCAATGCGGCTTTAGATCCGGAATATCAATCTAGAGAGCAATAAAAAGCCTATCTACATCGCATTTATCGACCTTACAAAGGCATTTGATCTTTTCAGCAGAGAAGGTCTTTTCAAAATACTTTCCAAAATAGGCTGCCCACATACTCTACTGTCGCAAGTCAAATCGTTTCACGAGGACATGAAGGGCACCATCCAATACGACGGCAGCACATCACAACCCTTCGGCATACGCAGTGGTGTCAAGCAGGGATGCGTTCTTGCTCCAACTCTGTTTGTAATCTTCTTCGCTGTTCTGTTAAAACATGCATTCTCACATGCAGATGAAGGTGTCTATCTGCATACTAGATCCGATGGTCGATTGTTCAATATCTCAAGACTAAAGGCAAGATCTAAGGTCAGACATATCTATATTAGAGATCTGTTATTTGCTGACGACGCTGCACTTGTCACGCAAAGTCAGGAAGAACTCTAGAGCATGGTACATCGCTTTGAGCATGCCTGCCGAGACTTCGGTCTAACAATAAGTTTGTAGAAAAATAACATACTCGGTCAGGACGTCGAAGCAACACATGAAATCTATATCGACAACTACAAACTTGATATCGTGCGGCAGTATAACGACCTGGGGTCCATCATCAGCGACAGACTATCTTTAGATACAGAAATTGACACTCGCATTGGTAAAGCTGCTACCACCTTTGCCCGCCTTTCTAGGCGTGTCTGGCAAAACAGCAAACTGACAATTAAAACAAAAGGCGCAGTCTACAATGTCTGCATAATTAGTATCCTCCTGTATGGCAGCGAATCTTGGACAACCTATGTAAAACAAAACAACAAACTGACAATAAAAACAAAAGCCGCAGTGTACAATGGGTGTATAATTAGTATCCTCCTGTATGGCAGCGAATCTTGGACAACCTATGTAAAGCAAGAGAGGAGGCTAAATGAATTCCATATGCGATGTCTACGCCGTATTCTTGGTATCACCTGGAAGGATAAAGTGACAAACGTGGTGGTCCTGACTTGCACAGGCCTACCGAATATATACACGCTGCTCAAACAACGTAGGTTACGCTGGCGTGGCCATGTACATCGTATGAAAGACGGCCGCGTAAAATAGATATACTCTACGGACAACTGGCATATGGTAAAAGAACTATGGGGCGCCCAAAACTTCGATTTGTAGATGTGTGTAAACGCGACATGAAGACATTGAACCCTGCAGCATTTGAAGACATAGCTGCAGACCACAATCTCTGGAAACAATCTCTAAAGGTTCACCTCGAAGAAGAAGCAGACAGATTCATAGAGAAAGATAATACACGACGATATAAATAAATGAAAGGAAAAAAATAACATTTCTAGGGGCGCTGAAAAATCCATAGTGAACTATGACTGACGGAGGCTACTGCTACCAAATGTATAACATCTGCTTCCTGAAATATATATATAAAATGTATATAATTTGCTTGCATCAATATATTACTAAATTATCTCCTACATTCTACTAATTTACATCAAGTTCATGGAATCAGTTTCATTGTAGACGAGGCATTCCCCATATCTTCTCCACCGCCCGGCCAAGCATTTCTCAAAGCGTATAAAGATTGATTGGTTCTGTAAGGTATTGATCTGTTTTTCTCAATAAACATTTAGGATTGACCAGACTCTTTCTCCACATTGAGACACTTCAGTCTATCAATGTATATACATCATTGTCTACCTTGAGACACTTCAGTCTGTCAATGTATATACATCATTGCCCACGTTAAGAATCTTCAGTCTGTCCATGTATATACATCATTGCCCACGTTAAGAATCTTCAGTCTGTCCATGTATATACATCATTGCCCACGTTAAGAATCTTCAGTCTGTCCATGTATATACATCATTGCCCACGTTAAGAATCTTCAGTCTGTCCATGTATATACATCATTGCCCACGTTAAGAATCTTCAGTCTGTCCATGTATATACATCATTGCCCACGTTAAGAATCTTCAGTCTGTCCATGTATATACATCATTGCCCACGTTAAGAATCTTCAGTCTGTCCATGTATATACATCATTGCCCACGTTAAGAATCTTCAGTCTGTCCATGTATATACATCATTGTCCACCTTGAGAATCTTCAATCTGTCAATGTATATACATCATTGTCCACCTTGAGAATCTTCAATCTGTCAATGTATATACATCATTGTCCCACTGATTCTCCTCCTCTTGTCTTAAAGAGTGAAGAACAAACTTGGTGATGTTTTCTATGTTGAGAGTCAAGCCACACTTAATGCCAGCTACTAGCATGTTTGTCGGTTATTTCAATGTGGTGTACATCAGCGTGTCCTGAACTGTACATACAGGTTAACAGGTGTAGGCCATTAAAGAGCTACATCCACTCATGCCGTATACACTATCTGTCAATCTTCTGTAGCATACTTTGAAAGTCAGTCACCAAGACTGCGGGATCGACATTCTGTGTAACCAGCCATGTTATTGTAACCAGCCATGTTATTGAAGACGTTGCTGCTTCTCCATTCTCATGCTGGACATTGTAATGCTGCAGTTGCCAGATTTCCTAGCCACCTCTCTACTTGTTTGGTGTGCCTGACAGGTTTTGGTTATCATGGCTTAGCCGGGATGTGGAGTGAGTTCAGTCACAACACTCCCAGGCGGAAAATTATAAATAAACTGTAATAATAAAATTGACATTACCGATCTAAGTAGTGTAGTAAGCAGCCTCATCACGCAACGTGGGATATATGGAATAAGGTGTGAGTGACCATATTTTTTATAGACCTTCGGCATATGTTTTTTGGGGTAATGTGGTCGGTGTTACGCCCGTGCTGCTTTACTTTCCCAGAACAAAAATCCGGTACCCACATAAGGCTGGGTGGACCTTGTAGCCGTGGGTCTGGAACAATCCCAGTTTTTGTCCTTTGTAGTCCAGTTCACTAACCACTGAGCTATCGCGGATCTTACTAGATATATAACAATAATATATGGGTGGTTGCAAGATTATGAGAATTATATGAATAAATATAACAAAGAATAATATTATATATCGATTTTAGCAAACGCATACAGTATGTGTTTGTAGAGCCATATATTTGTATTTTCGAACCAAGACAGTTTTCAATTCTTAGGGATGTGATTGTTGTTCAGTTTTAGTAGAAAACGAACTAACATTCGAGATAACAGACTTTCTCAATAATTAGCAAGTTCATTCCTTAGTCATATTTTCCAACTTCTAAAGAGTTGATTTTTAACATCAACATCAACATCTGAATAATAAGAAAACATAAGTAATGGTCGTATAAAAAAAAAACAATCATCACCATCATGCAGCATAAACATAACAAGGACACATCTAAAACAAGTGCACCGCGTCAAATATGTGGGCGCAATAATAACACCAGATGGAAGATGCACCAGAGAAATAAAAAGCAGAATAGCTCAGGCCAAAATACCATTTTTAAAAATGAAGCAAGGAGAAAGAGAGTTCATCGATTGCTATGTAGAAACATTCTGACCTATGGAAGCGAATCATGGACAGTAGACCAATAAATGAAAAGACGATTAAAGGTCGCAGAGATGGAATTTCTCAGAAGAGTGTTAAAAGTTCCCTGGACAGCTGAAAAGACTAATGCAGAAATTATCAAAGAGGACAACACAAAAAGGGAACTCATAAAAAAACAGAAAGAAGCAATCAATATTTTCGGGCACATCATGAGAAGAGGAAAATCGGAATACTTGGCTACAACTAACAATATAAAAGGAAAGAGAGATCGCCGAGGACAATGAGAGAAAATGCTGGATAGCTTGGTTTCATGGCGTGGAAAACAGTCAACAACAGAACTGATACAATGCACTGTAGATAGAACATTGTGGAAGGACATGATCGCCTACGCCAACTGGTATGGCACATATGATGATGAAGTTGATGCCTGATACCTACACAGTTGACCGTGACCTTGAATGTAATTTCTGTGAAAAAATCACCGAAGATGTTCATACAGTTACAATAACAACATGTTCTCTCGATTTAGTGACCGTATCAACTGTTAATTCATCAGAAATACTTCGAGAGAAGCTATAAGCCTGTGTATAATTTTATTGATAACATAGTGCCAACGTTAAACAAAACTGATATACCTGCGCGACCCTCGTTTGAACAGGTGTAGTTGGAAGCTGCCTCAAAACCTTGGAAAGTAATACGTGTATAACCTCCATTACAATAAGGCCTGTTAGCTGCCACACATTTTCGATAATCGACTGCCTCCCTTTTTAAGAAACAAAAAAACAAACAAAAGTTGTCCATCAGAAGCAACAAGGTAATGGTTTGATTGAATCATTAAATCATCATCATGTGTAATGACTGCAAGGCCATATTGTTATGTCTCTCATTACTCTCATTAGTTTACTTCAATTTCTTTTCTCCAATGACTTTCTTCCATCCAATTTGGCATTGTCCTCTTTATCCTCAAGTTGCCCGATTCCTTTTTACATGTCGCTTGTTTCCCATGTTTGCTTTACTTTTACTGAAGAAAATCTTTGGATATTTTTTTCTAAAAGTCTTTAGTATCAAAACGATTCTACTGAAAAACCCACTTATAGCAGTCTCTAAGTATATTGAAGAGTTATTAAATGTTATGTAGAGCCAGTCTTAGCATATGGATGTGAAGCATGGACAATAGGACAACAGACAAGAAAATAACTGGAGTCTGTAGAAATGTGGTTTTACAGAAGAATGTTGAGGATACCATGGACAGCTAAGAAGAGTAATGAAAACGTTCTGAAAGAGGTCAAGGCAAAAAGAGAGCTAATTTCCAATATTAGGGAGAGACAATCATCAGTTTTTGGCCATGTAATGAGAAGAGAACAGCTGGAATATATTGTAACAAGTGGGAAATTTGAGGGAAGAAGAGATAGAGGGAAGCAAAGTGAAAAGATACCAGACAGTTTAAGAGAATGGCTTGGCAGAAATTCAACAACAGAAATGATAGATAACTGTCATGATCGAAAGTTGTGGAGAGACATGATAACCTATGCCAACAGGCTTGTTACTTGATGATGATGATGAAGTATCTTGTATAGTACTCTCTAAGTATATTGTATAGTATTCTCTAAGTATCTTGTATAGTACTCTCTAAGTATCTTGTATAGTATTCTCTGCGTATCTTGTATAGTACTCTCTAAGTATCTTATATAGTACTCTCTAAGTATCTTGTATAGTATTCTCTAAGTATCTTGTATAGTACTCTCTAAGTATCTTGTATAGTAGTCTCGAAGTATATTGTATAGTATTCTCTAAGTATCTTGTATAGTATTCTCTAAGTATCTTGTATAGTAGTCTCTAAGTATCTTGTATAGTATTCTCTAAGTATCTTGTATAGTATTCTCTAAGTATCTTGTATAGTACTCTCTAAGTATATTGTATAGTATTCTCTAAGTATCTTGTATAGTATTCTCTAAGTATCTTGTATAGTACTCTCTAAGTATCTTGTATAGTATTCTCTAAGTATCTTGTATAGTACTCTCTAAGTATATTGTATAGTAGTCTCTAAGTATCTTGTATAGTATTCTCTAAGTATCTTGTATAGTACTCTCTAAGTATCTTGTATAGTTTTCCATAAGTATCTTGTATAGTAGTCTTTAAGCATCTCGTATAGTAGTCACTAAATATCTTGATAAGTCGTTTCTAAGTAAGTATCTTGTATAGTATAGTGTAGTATATATAGTAGAGTAGAGTAGAGTAGAGTAGAGTAGAGTAGAGTAGAGTAGAGTAGAGTAGAGTAGAGTAGAGTAGAGTAGAGTAGAGTAGAGTAGAGTAGAGTAGAGTAGACTATAGTATAGTATAGTATAGTATAGTATAGTATAGTATAGTATAGTATAGTATAGTATAGTATAGTATAGTATAGTATAGTATAGTATAGTATAGTATAGTATAGTATAGTATAGTATAGTATAGTATAGTATAGTATAGTATAGTATAGTATAGTATAGTATAGTATAGTAGTATAGTATAGTATAGTATAGTATAGTATAGTAGTATAGTATAGTATAGTATAGTAGTATAGTATAGTATAGTATAGTATAGTAGTATAGTATAGTATAGTATAATATAGTATAGTATAGTATAGTATATAAAACATAAATGTGAAGAAATGGAAAAAAAACAAAATAAAGACTCAAAATGTCTGCACAATCAGTTAAATGAATTAACAGGAAGAAAAGAAGTCAAAGTTTCAGGATGTGTGAAATCAAAGGAAGGAAATATAATAATGGGACAGGAGAAGACAATGGAAAGATGGACAGAATATATCAGTCAACTCTATGATGATGAAAGACCAGAATTAAACAATTCAAATGAAGACACAGGACCACCAATAATGCAGAGTGAAGTGGAGGACACAATTCAACACATGAAAAGAGGCAAAGCTCCAAGTCCTGACAATATAACAATCGAAGAGATAAATTCATTAGGAGAGCTGGAGTACAAGTCATTACAAAATTACTCAATGACATATATAACACTGGACACATACCCGAAGATCTACTAAAATCTATCTTTGTAGCCATACCGAAGAAGTCAGGCGCCACTGATTGTGAAGACCATTGTACTATTAGTCTCATGAGTCATATGACTAAAATATTAATAAGAATAATCACGAGACGTGTAAGGAACAAAATAAAACCAGAAATAAGTGAGGAACAATGTGGATTTGTGGAAGGAAAGGGCACCAATAATGCAATATACATCTTAAAAACATTGATAGAAAGATCTATAGAGATAAAGAAAGATCTATATATGTTCTTTATATACTACAGGAAAGCATTTGACAAAGTAAAGCATGTGGAAATAATCAATATGCTGGAGAAATTAAACATTGATGGCAAGGATCTGCGAATCATAAAAAACATGTACCGGCAACAAACAACAGCTATACGAATTAATAACCAAACAGGACAATTCCAATATATAAAGCAAGGAGTCAGACAAGTCTGTGTTCTGTCACCGGATTAGTTTTCACTTTACAGCGAATATATTATAAGATCAATAGTAGACAAAAAGGGAATTGAAGTCAACGGTCACAACATAAATAATTTACGATATGCGGATGACACAGTCTTAATAGCTGAGACATAGAATGAACTACAAGAAATGATAGACATAACAGTAAAAGAAAGCATCAAGAAAGGTCTCAGTCTGAATAGTAAGAAAACAGAAGTAATGGTTATATCGAAGAAACAATCAGCACCATCATGCAGCAAAAAATAAACGAGACAAATCTGAAACAAGTGCAACGTTTCAAATACTTGGGCACAATAATAACACCAGATGGGAGATGCACCATAGAAATAAAAAGCTGAATAGCTCAGGCCAAAATTGCATTTCAGAAAGTGAAAAATATCTTATGCAACAAATCTATGTAAATAAAAATGAGAAAGAGAGTTCATCGGTGCTATATAGTACCAATTCTGACCTATGGAAGCGAATCATGGACAGTTGACAAACAAAAGAAAAGACGATTAGAGGCCACAGAGATGAGATTTCTCAGAAGAATGTTGAAAGTTCCCTGGACAGCTAAAAAGACCAATGAGGAAGTTCTCAAAGAGGCCAACACAAAAAGAGAGCTCTTAAAAACATCAGAAAAAAGCAATCAACATTTTTCGGGCACATCATGAGAAGAGGAAAGTTTGTATACTTGATTACAACTGGCAAAATAAAAGGAAATAGAGATCGCGGACGACAAAGAGAGAAAATACTGGATAGCTTAGTGTCATGGCATGGAAAACAGTCAACAACAGAACTGATACAATGCACTGTAGATAGAAGATTGTGGAGGGACATGCTCACCTACGCCAACCGGTATGACACATGATGATGATGATGATCTTGTATAGTAGTCTCTAAGTATCTTTTATAGTAGTCTCAAAAAAAGTATTTGTATAGTAGTCTCTAAGTATCTTTTATAGTAGTCTCTAAGTATCTTTTATAGTAGTCTCTAAGTATCTTTTATAGTAGTCTCTGAGTATCTTGTATAGTAGTCTCTAAGTATCTTTTATTGTAGTCTCTAAGTATCTTTTATAGTAGTCTCTAAGTATCTTGCATAGTATTACTTAAGTAAATATCTTGTTTTCTAGTCTCTAAGTAAGTATCTTTTATAGTAGTCTCTAATTTAGTATTTTGTATTGTAGTATCTAAGAAACTATCTTGTATAGTAGTCTCTACGTATCTTGCATAGTAGTCTCAAAATATCATGTATGGTAATCTCTAAGTATCTTGTATAGTAATCTCTAAAAAAGTATCTTGTTTTGTAGTCTCAAAGTAATATGTATGGTAGTCTCTAAGTATCTTGTATAGTAGTCTCTAAGTATTTTGTAAAGTCGTCTCAAATTAAATATACTGTATAGTCTTCACTAAGTAAGTATGTTGTATAGTCTCTAAGTAAGTATCTTGTTTAATAGTCTATAAGAATGCATTTTGTATAGTAGTATCTACGTACGTATCTTGTATTGTAGTCTCTAAGAAAGTATTTTGAATAATATTCTGTAATAAAGTGTCTTATATAGTAGACTCTATGTAAGTATTTTTTATAGTAGTCTCTAAGTAAGTATCTTTTATAGTAGTATCTAAGAAAGTATCTTTTATAGTAGTCTTTAAGTAAGTATCTTTTATAGTAGTATCTAAGAAAGTATCTTTTACAGTAGTCTCTAAGTAAGTATCTTAATAGTAGTATCTAAGAAAGTATTTTGTATAGTAATCTTTAAGTAAGTATTTTGTACAGTAGTATCTAAGTAAGTATCTTTTATAGTAGTATCTAAGAAAGTATCTTTTATAGTAGTATCTAAGAAAGTATCTTTTATAGTAGTCTTTAAGTAAGTATCTTTTATAGTAGTATCTAAGAAAGTATCTTTTATAGTAGTCTCTAAGTAAGTATCTTTTATAGTAGTATCTAAGAAAGTATCTTGTACAGTAGTCTCTAAGTAAGTACCTTTTATAGTAGTCTCTAAGAAAGTATCTTTGTACAGTAGTCTCTAAGTAAGTATCATTTATAGTAGTTTCTAAGAAAGTATCTTGTATAGTAGTCTCTAAGTAAGTATCTTTTATAGTAGTTTCTAAGTAAGTATTTTGTATAGTAGTCTATAAGAAAGTATTTGTATAGTAGTCTCTAAGAAAATATCTTGTACAGTAGTCTCTAAGTAAGGTATTTGTATAGTAGTCTCTAAATAAGTATTTTGTATAGTAGTCTCTAAGTAAGTATTTTGTATTGTTGCCTCTAAGTAAATATCTTGTACAGTTGTCTCTAAATAAGTATCTTGTATAGTAGTCTCTAAGTAAGTATTTTGTATAGTAGTATCTAATAAATATTGTATAGTAGTCTCTAAGTAAGTAATTTGTATAGTAGTCTCTAAGTAAGTATTTTGTAAAGTAGTTTCTAAGTAAGTATTTTGTATAGTAGTCTAATAAATATTGTGTATAGTAGTCTCTAAGTTAGTAATTTGTATAGTAGTCTCTAAGTAAGTATTTTGTATAGTAGTTTTTAAGTAAGTATTTTGTATAGTAGTCTCTAATAAGTATTTTGTATAGTAGTCTCTAAGTAAGTATTTTGTATAGTAGTCTCTAAGTAAGTATTTTGTATAGTAGTCTCTAAGTAGTATTTTGTATAGTAGTCTCTAAGTAAGTATTTTGTATAGTAGTCTCTAAGTTAGTATTTTGTGTAGTAGTATCTAATAAATATTGTGTATAGTAGTCTCTAAGTAAGTATTTTGTATAGTAGTCTCTAAGTAAGTATTTTGTATAGTAGTCTCTAAGTAAGTATTTTGTATAGTAGTCTCTAAGTAAGTATTTTGTATAGTAGTATCTAAAAAATATTGTGTATTGTAGTCTCTAAGTAAGTATTTTGTATAGTAGTCTCTAAGTAAGTATTTTGTATAGTAGTATCTAAGTAAGTATTTTGTATAGTAGTATCTAAAAAATATTGTGTATTGAAGTCTCTAAGTAAGTATTTTGTATAGTAGTATCTAAGTAAGTATTTTGTATAGTAGTATCTAATAAATATTGTGTATTGTAGTCTCTAAGTAAGTATCTTGTATAGTAGTCTCTAAGTAAGTATCTTGTACAGTAGTTTCTAAGTTTCTTGTAAGGTAGTATCCAAGGGTATGTCTGGAATAGCAATTGACAGTTATAATATAAATAATCTAAGGTATGCTGATGATACAGTCTTAAACGCTAAGAGTGAAAAAGAGTTACAAGAAATGTTGGACATTACTGTGAAAAAAAGCAAAAATAAAGGACTCAGCCCTAATAGCAAAAAATAGAAGTAATGGTAACAAAAAAGAAAAAAAGCATCACCTCAGTGCAAAATAAAGAAAAGTGGAGCAATATTCAAAGAGGTAAATGAATTGAAATATTTGGGAACTTTGTTAACCTCAGACGGAATATATACATAAGATGTGAGATGCAGAATGGCTCAGGCAAAAGCAGCTTTCCAAAAAATGAGGAAAATACTATGCAATCCATTTTTGACAATAGAAACAAGAAAAAGAGTTCTTAAATGTTATGTAAAGCCAGTCTTAACAACTGGATGTGAATCATGGACACTAGGACAACAGACAAGAAAATCACTGGAGTCTTCAAAAATGTGGTTTTACAGAAGAATGTTGAGAATATCATGGACAGCTGAGTAATGAAAACGTTCTGAAAGAGGTCAAAGCAAAAAGAGAGCTAATTTCCAATATTAGGGAGAGACAATCATCAGTTTTTGGCCACGTACTTAGAAGAGAACAACTGTAATAAATTGTAACAACTGGGAAAATTGAAGGACGAAGAGATAGATGGAGCAAAGGGAAAAGAAACCAAATAGCATAAGAGAATGGCTTGGCAGAATGTCAACAACAGAAATGATAAAAAAAACTGTCGAGATAGAAATTGGTGGAGAGGCATGATCACCTACGCCAGCAGGCCCGGTAATTGATGATGATAGTAGTTTCTAGTTAAGTATCTGGTATTGTAGTCTCTGAGTATCTTGTATAGTAGTCTCTGAGTTTGTTGTATAGTAGTCTCTGAGTATCTTGTATAGTAGTCTCTGAGTTTGTTGTATAGTAGTCTCTGAGTATCTTGTATAGTAGTCTCTGAGTTTTTTGTATAGTAGTCTCTGAGTATCTTGTATAGTAGTCTCTGAGTTTGTTGTATAGTAGTCTCTGAGTATCTTGTATAGTAGTCTCTGAGTTTGTTGTATAGTAGTCTCTGAGTATCTTGTATAGTAGTCTCTGAGTTTGTTGTATAGTAGTATCTAAGTATCTTGTATAGTAGTCTCTGTGTATTTTCTTTAGTAGTCTCTGAGTTTGTTGTATAGTAGTCTCTAAGTATCTTGTATAGTAATCTCTGAGTATTTTGTATAGTAGTCTCTAAGTATCTTGTATAGTAGTCTCTGAGTATTTTGTATAGTAGTATCTAAGTATCTTGTATAGTAGTCTCTGTGTATTTTCTTTAGTAGTTTATGAGTTTGTTGTAAAGTAGTCTCTAAGTATCTAGTATAGTAGAATCTGAGTAAGTATCGTGTAGTAGTCTCTAAGTAGTATCTCGTATAGTAGTCTCTAAGTATGTATAGTAGTCTCTAAGTAGTATAGTAGTCTCTAAGTTGTATAGTAGTCTCTAAGTATTTGTATAGTAGTCTCTAAGTATTTCGTATAGTAGTCTCTAAGTATTTTGTATAGTAGTCTCTAAGTATTTTGTATAGTAGTCTCTAAGTATTTGTATAGTAGTCTCTAAGTATCTCGTATAGTAGTCTCTAAGTTTTGTATAGTAGTCTCTAAGTATTTGTATAGTAGTCTCAAAGTATCTTGTATAATAGTCTCTAAGTAACTTGTATAGGAGTCTCTAAGTATATAGTATAGTATTCTCTAAGTATCTTGTATAATATTCTCTAAGTATCTTGTATAGTAGTCTCAAGTATATTGTATAGTAGTCATTACGTATCTTGTATAGTAGTCTCTAAGTATCTTCTATATTAGTCTCTAAGTAGGTATCGTGTATAACAGTCTCTAAGTATCTTATATAGTAGTCTCTAAGTATCTTGTATAGTTATCTCTAAGTAAGTATCTTGTATAGTACTTTCTAAGTAGCTTGTATATTCGCATCTGGTATTCGTAGGCTAGTCGTCTGTAAGTAAATATCTAGTATATTAGTCTATAATTATCTTGTATAGTAGTCTCTAAGTATATTGTATAGTAGTCTCTAAGTATCTTGTATAGTAGTCTCTAAATATCTTGTATAGGAGTCTATTATTTGTGTTATTTTCTTGTCCATGGTTTATGTCCTTAAATTAGACTTGTCTCAATAAAATTATATGAAACATTTATTTTCCTTACTGCCAATAACAAGGACTGCAATATTATGTCGCCTGTATGGCTACAGTGACCAGCACTGTAAGGGGAGAGTATAACAGAATCGCTGTCACCCACCACGTGTGCTGTAAGAGGCGACTCAGGAGGTTAGGAATATTTTTCTCGCGCACTCCAGTAGCTCGTGCATTGAGCGACCTTGATGACAAATTTACCAAAGCAAATTTAGAAACACTTTAACAAATGGTAGGTCTGATACGGCGTTTGCTGTAACAAGTGGTAGATCGGATACGGGAAATGCTGTAACAAGTCGTAAAGCGGATACGGGGTTTGCTGTAACAAGTGGTAGGTCGGATACGGAGTTTGCTGTAACAAGTGGTAAAGCGGATACGGGAAATGCTGTAACAAGTTGTAAAGCGGATATGAGAAATGCTGTAACAAGTGGTAAAGCGGATACGGGAAATGCTGTAACAAGTTGTAAAGCGGATACAGGAAATGCTGTAACAAGTGGTAAAGCGATACGGAAAATGCTGTAACAAGTTGTAAAGCGGATACGGGAAATGCTGTAACATGTCATAAAGCGGATACAGGAAATGCTGTAACAAGTGGTAGATCGGATACGGGAAATGCTGTAACAAGTGGTAAAGCGGATACGGGAAATGCTGTAACAAGCTTAAGCTGTTTAGTATCTTTTCTGTTTGCTTCCCTCTATCTCTTCGTCCCTCAATTTTCCCAGTTGTTACAATATATTCCATCTGTTCTCTTTTCATTACAATATAATACTACAAAATGATGATTGTTTCTTCCTAATCTTGGACATTAGCTCTCTTTTTGTTTTGCCTCTTTCAGAAATTTTACATTACTCTTCTTAGCTGTGCATGGTCTTTTTAACATTCTTCTGTAAAACCACATTTCTACAGACTCCAGTGATTTTCTTGTCTATTATCATATTGTCCATGATTAACATCCATATGTTAAGATTGGCTCTACATAACTATTAAGAACTCTTTTTTTTCCTTTCTATTGTCAAAAATGTATTGCACAGTATCTTCCTTATTTTTTGGAAAGCCGCTTTTTCCAGAGCCATTCTGCATCTCACCTCTGTTGTACATACGATTCTACTATCTACCTATAAAAGCATAGATAAACACTGTTGTCTTTAAAGAGTCCATGATAATCGTCATGGCGGTGTATATTCGTGTCGCCTCTTTTACTCATCAACACAAACTGATGACATGAATTAATCACGGACTCGTGATTTGTGTCACTGCCTGGCTGATTCCTACTTGATGGAACAGACGCTCAAAACTGGCCAGGAAACTAATGCTGAGCTTCCCCTTGTTATCTCCGTATAGTGGTACTTCTCGCCGTTTCACTGATGGACGGCCATGCAGACGTTCAGATCTCAGTCTCCTCTTCAACTCTGCTGTTCGTTCTTCACCATAACGATCATACTCACAAACTCTGACAGAATCACTGACCAAAACTGTTCACTCATAAAATAGGACTGAGTTTATTCACAGTTCATCTGACCAGCAACACCACAAAGTAGACAAAACTAGTGACGTACTCAGCCCTCGGCTGCTCACACATAATTAACATGGGATAGTCGTCTCTTCCACTAAAGCTGAATTAGTTAGCGAGCTCCTTGCTCGCACATCTTCACATTAAGACTTCACTTGTCCAACCAACACTAATCAATGGTCGAACTCTGGCTCACACATAATTAACATGAATCTATTCAGCTCCTCCACTCAAACTGAAACAGTTAGCGATCTCCTTACTCACACATAGTGAATATGAAAAAGTACTCAGCTTTTCAACTGAAGCTGGATCAGTTAGCGATCTCCTTGCTCACACATATTGGATATGAAAAAGTACTCAGCTTTTCAACTGAAGCTAAACTATTTAGCGATCTCCTTGCTCATACATATTGGATATTACAAAGCTAAATTATTTAGCGATCTCCTTGCTCATACATATTGGATATTACAAAGCTAAATTATTTAGCGATCTCCTTGCTCACACATAATGAATATGAACATTTAACACGACACATTTGAAGTTGGTAAGCCATAATGCTCCCGTGTGTTACCGGGGCCTCATTATGTGGGAAGTAAAGAATAGTGACACTGTGACCTTCCAGACATGTCGTAAGAGGCGACTAAGGAGGTTGATCGATGGCTTGACAAGCTGTCATTGTAAAAAGTATTGTTATGGAAACAGCGCCATATATTTTAGAGCAGTGATCTCTGCAATATGTGCCATTTTGGCACGCAGGGTTTCTGTTATTGAGATTGTGGTTCTGCCCTATGTGCCGTCTTCGGCTCGAAAGGACAATAGATAGAGAAGCCATAATGGCTATCGCCTTCCGACGACCCTTTTCCCAGGCCTACCGTAAGAATAAAAACTCACCACCTAACCTTATGATTTGACTATATCTTTCATCGTCAGCCAATCCTCGACCTTTTTACATGCTCTTCCCCTCTAATTGAACCCTCTCAAAATCCCGAGAATTCGTTATTCTAACTGAGCTGATTACCTCACTCACTCACCATGAATTGTCCACGTTTTCTGACTCACTCACTCGTGTTATTGTTACACATTCTCACCCTCCCACTGTTACAGGTGAATATAAATTATGATTGTTGCCCTAATCCAGATTTGATGTCAGAAAGGGCGCTAAACATAAGAAAGCAAATCTCCATGAGCATAATATATAACCAACGAGATATCCACGTTAACCAGACATAAAGAAATGAGTTTGCTACATATACACAACCTAAGTGGACAGAACGTTACCGCAATCATGTAGACGGACATGCATGTACCACATCCAAAAGAAAGAAAAAACAAATACAAGTAAAGTCACTATCTACGTGCCTCTAACACTTCATCCTCATCATCAGGTGCTGCCATGCCGGTTAGCGTCGGCGATCATCTCTCTCCACATCACTTTGTCAGCTGTCATAACAAGCTGTCACCATACCTTTCAGGAGTGTACGTTAAACCCCACTACTGACTTCCTAAAGAACGATTCCCTAAACTATACACTGTCCATTCTATATTTTAAAAAAAACTGTCTAGCTTTTTTTTTCTCCAGCCAGCAGCAAACTCGTTTTTTTGAGCTTTGCAGTAGAAGGCAATCTGAGAATCAGAGGCAGTCCTTCTTTGATTATCTATTCCTCTATTGATTCCTTTGAAGTTAAAACGAGTAGGACGTGTCCGCCGTAGATAAGACCACCTAGATTGAGCTTTTTTTTAAAACTTCATTAACTACATAAAGTAAAGAGCCCCATCAAGTGACGTATAGGAAGTATGGTGTTAGTAACCGTCACGCCAAGTTGCGTTTAGGTAATATGGCATTAGTGACCCTGATTTTTACAGACCTAAGACGTGATTTTAGCGATAATGTGGACGGTATTACATCCATGCTGCATTGACTTCACAGAAAAAGGTACCCATTTAAGACTGGGTGAACCTGTAGGCCATCGATCAGGATCGAACACGGCCTCTTGTCCTTTGTAGTTCGGTCCACTAGGCACTGAACTAACGTGGCTCCCCTTTCAATACCTATAGTTTTCCCTAATGACTTCCTCCACTGAAGAGTTCTACATTTATCTGCTATACAAAACTGGTTGCATTACAATTCAGCAGAATAAACACATACATTACAATCAGCAGAACATATACTATAACTCAGCAGAATAAAAACACATACACTATAACTCAGTAGAATAAACACATACATCTCAACTCAATAGAATAGAATAAACATATAACAATCTCTACTATATTGCATAAACTCACTGACAAAACTGGTTCAGCTTAACTGCATCAGTCAAAGTAGAAAATTTGGGGAATTCATTATCCCATGTTAGGAATTTCAATACTGGTTTATGGCATTCGTGTAGGGCAACACACGTTCACTGTTTAAAAAGTGGCGGCAATCTACAAGCAGGTTAGAAAAAAACCATTTTGGGTGGTGATTTGTGTTAAGATTAGAATATATCAGTCGATCATTCTATCAAGATTAGAATATATAAGCGACCATTTGTGTTATAATTAGAATGTGTTTGTTGATCACTTTTGACAAGATTAAAATATTAGCTGATCATTTGTGACAAGTTAGAAATATTAGTTGATAATTTGTGACAAGATTAGACATCATAGTTGACCATTTGTGTCAAGATTAGATTATATTAGTTGACCATTTGTGTCAAGATTAGATTAATTAGTTGACCATTTGTGTCAGATTAGATTATACTAATTGACCATTTGTGACAAGATTAGAAGTCATATTTGACCATTTGTGTCAAGATTAGATTATATTAGTTGAACATTTGTGTCAAGATTAGAAATATTAGTGATCATTTGTGAAAAGATTAGAAATATATTATTTGACCATTTTTAGCAATATTACAATACACTAGTTCACTATTTTGAAGTTAGATAAACATATACTAGTTGTCAATTTCTCGAAATATAGAATATATTAACTCACTATTTGTGATAAAAATTAGAAAATTATTACTTAACTATTTGTGATAAGAATATAATATATTACTTGACTATTTGTGATAAGATTAGAATATATTACTTAACTATTTGTGATAAGATTTGAATATATTACTAAAACTATTTGTGATAAGAATATAATATATTACTTGACTATTTGAACGAAGGTTGGCTACCATGGAGCGCCATTTTGCTCTATCTCTTGCTTTGATGGTGCAAGTTGTCATCGGTTGATTTGTCCATCTTTTGATGTACTCGTCCATGTTAATCTTGGTCTGCCTCTGCCTCTTTTACCTTGTATTTTTCCCCTCCAGGATCACTTTCAGTAGGCTGTTGTGACTTTTAACATGGCCTAAGAATCGCATTTGTCTTGTTCTAATTGTGTTCAGAAGTTCTCTTTTCATTTTTAGTTGTTTTAAGACTTTGTCGTTTGTTTTTCTTTTCCTTCCATCCAATTCTACCTATTCTTCTATATATCCACATTTCAAAGGCTTCAATTCTCTGTTCTGTTTTCTTGTCTAATGTCCATATTTCAGCACCATATAGGAATATTGAGAAGATGTAACATTTTGCTATTCTTAGTTTTAGCTCTGGTGTTATTTGTTTTTTTCATGTTAGTATGTCCTTCATGACATTAAAAGTACTTTTTGCCATTCCTATTCTTTGGTTTATTTCAGTTGTACATTTTCCATCACTGGTTATAGTATGTCCAAGGTAGTTATAGTTCTGAACTGTCTCAAGGTCTATTCCTTCAATTTTGATATCCACTTGTGGGTTTTGAGTATTTTCTTTGTTTATGATCATAGTTTTAGTCTTTTTGATATTCATATCTAGTCCATATTTTTTGCTTGTTATGTTTATTTTCATTAAGTAATTGGTGTAGGTCTTTAGGATTTTCTGCTAGTAGTACAGTATCGTCAGCATATCTTAGGTTATTGATTATCTTTCCATTATTTGTAGGCCTGGCATCTCTATGATGTTTTTTAAGATTTGCTCAGTGTATAGATTGAAAAAGCTTGGTGATAGGATGCATCCTTGTCTTACTCCTCTTTTTATATCAATGGGTGTAGAGAACTCTTTGTTATATTTTATTATTGCTGTTTGCTCCCAGTATAGATTGCATATTAGTCGTATATCCATGTCATCTAGATGTATCTCTATTAGGCATTCTATAAGTTGTTTGTGGTGTACCCTATCAAAAGCTTTGGTGTAGTCTATGAAGCAGGCATATATTGGTTTGTTTACTTCTGTGTATTTTTCGATTAATGTTCTCATGCTGAATATGTCTTCTTTTGTCCCGCTATTTTTCCTAAATCCAAATTGCTGCTCATCTAATTCAGTATTGATTTTATTCTGAATCCTTCCTTGTATAACTTTTAGTAAGATTTTTGTAACATGGCTCATTAGGCTTATTGTTCTAAAGTCACTGCATTCAACTGTACCATTCTTTTTAGGCAATGCAATGAAAGTTGATGTTTTTAGTTCATTTGGTATGTATCCTGTGTGGTATATGTCGTTGCATATGTCTGTAATCACTTCAATGCCAAAATCTTCAAGTGCCTGTATCATCTCTATCTGTATGCTTTCAGGTCCTGCTGCTTTTCCCCTTTTTCATTGTTTTTATAGCTTTTTCCACCTCAGATGTTAAGATTTTATAGCCTGATGTACATTTTATAACTGGTTTCTTGTCCCTTTGATCATGAAATAGTTCTGTTATATATTCCTGTCATCTATCTATGATATCCTTATTGTCTGTTAGCATTTTTCCTTTTTTGTCTGCAATGCATCCACCTTCTGTGGCTTTTTTATTTTTATTAGTCATTCTCTTTATTTCTGTGTGCATTCCTCTTAGGTCTTGTTTGCTTTCCATAGTTTCTATTTCTATACATTTTTGGCTGAGCCAGTCTTCTTTTGCCTTTTTGCACATTTTGCGTATCTCATTATATATTTTATTGTATTGGGCAGTGTTCTTCGCTTGTCTCCTTTCTTCCATTTTTTCTAAGATGGTGTTAGTTATCCATTTTTGTTTTTTGTTCTTTTCTCTTTGGGTAAGGTGTCGCAGGCTTTTTGTATGCTTTTCTTTATGCATTGTCATTTGGTTGTTACTTTTTCATCAGGATTTTCTCTTCTGTATTGTTCAATTCCTTCCTCTAGCAGCTTCTGGTATGTGTTCTTTACTTGTATAGGTATCTTTAATATCTTTTTGATTTAAAGCTGTTATGTCGAGTGGGTTTGTTGATGAATTAGATTTTTGCTTGTTTCTCTTTAGTTTGATTTTCATTTTAATCATTACAGGATTGTGATCAGAATTAATATCTGCTCCTGGGTAGGTTTTGGCTTTCTTTACGCTGTTACGGAACCTTTCTTTTATTATTTATGTAATCTATTTGATTCCTCTTCCTATCTCCAGGGCTTTTCCCTGTGTATAGTTTCCTTTTCTCTTGCTCAAAGTAGGTGTTACATATCATCAGCCTGTTTTCTTCACAGAATTGTATTAATCTTTCTCCTCTGTCATTTCTTTTCCTAAACCATGATTTCCTATAATTGTCTTATATCTACCTTTTCCTACTTTAGCGTTCATGTCACCCATTACAATCAAGATGTCTGAAGATTTCACTTGCTTCATAACTTTATTTAGGTCTTCATAGTATTTGTGATAAGATTAAAAAACATCAGCTTATTATTTGTTGCAAAGTTACAATATACGCGTTGATAATTTCTAGAAAAAATAAGGAAGAGTTGATTATTTGTTGAAATATTACAATAAACTATACCGCGGTCACAAATGTTTGCCGTTGCAATTTTTTTTTTAATTTCCCAACAAATACGTATCTTAGAAACGTTTTTTTTTCCCTTTTACCACTGTCCTGTATTTGCCCCAACTTTAATTTTTTTTAATGATAAATGTTATATAGACTGCACATATTTATCAAAACCGTCATTTTCTTTCTTATTCTTATCAGTTTCTTAATACATTATTCCTCACACGGAATTAATTTGACAGTAGTGTAGTATATTTATTCTATTTCACAAATCAAGGTGTACAATTGTTCATCAGTAGGTAATACTCTGTAAAATGATTGCCGATATGTCAATGACTTTGTTCCGTCTAAGTACAGTTTTTAATTTCTTTAGCGTCAATAATTCTTTGCCTTTGAAAAATAGATAGATCTCGTTAGATCACTTCTTTGTCAAAGTTGTCGAATTTATATTTCCGTGGTTGCCCTCTTTTGGTTTGAATATAAACATTCCCTTGTTCAATGAGCCATTTTGATGATGTCTGGGCACTAATACCAAAGGCCTGTGCGTTCAAAGTTCAAAGAAGCAGCTTTTTTCACATTTAGTCTCAATGTAAAATATTTATATAATTCCAATGTCTATTTCTTTAAAGTAATGATTCTAGGCACAAACGCCATTCCGATGAAACCACACATTTTGAGTTAGGAAGCTCCTCCGAATACTGGGGGAAAATTGAAAAAAAAATAAAAAAAAGGTATGGTAAAAGCTTTACGTGGTTAGTAGACGACACAGATTTGAACGACGTTTCGGCTCAATAGGCCTTCAGCAGGAACAGACAAACAACAACACACACAGATATGAAAGTAAATATAACTAATCCTACATGGCTAACTAGTAATGAAATATCCAAAACAAAATAATCGAAAAATGTTAAAGAAAAGCAACTTGACTTCCCTTATGCCGTGGACGCTGGTCAGGACGTGAAAATGGATACTTAACTATGTTCGCTGACCCCAAGAGACATGAATGTATCACACTCGTACACATAGTTACCTTTCGGCCACCCCTTCCCTTTTACATAGCCCTCTCTACTGTCCATGTTTTGGCTCTTTAGCCCATCTACTATGCCATGCTACTCATAGTTCTCCTCCACTAGTCCCCATTGAGACACTTCGGTGTTCTCATATAAACCTTTCCTTCTGGGTCATGTACCACTCATATGTTTTTATTGCACCCCACTCTCAGACTTCTTACTCTTTCCGCTTTTGAGGACCTGTTATTATATTCTTTCTCCTTCCAGCTTGCACACCTACTCCGGTGTGTACTCCTCTGGTCAGTAGTGCATTGTGCGCACATTTCTACACATTTGATTGTCCCCGTATGGATGTGCTTATGTATGTGTTCATATGTACGGGTATTGGTGTATATATGTATATATATATATATATGTATACTCATGTATGTGTGTACTTACTTGTATGCACATATATGTTTATGTATGCATGTATATATGTGTGTTGATGCGTATTAGTATGCGCACGTCTACTTGTACGTGCACATATGTATACACGCATCGATACACGCATCTATGAGTGTGTGTATACCAGTATTTACGAGCCTTAGATACTTCCAGGCATTGTCGGCGTCCTTGCTAGCCGTCGTAACCTAGACAGCGTTCCCCCCACTAGTGTATTTTTAGTACCCTCCACCCCTGTCCGGAGGGTATATTACAACCAGACCCGCGTTACGCCCCCTTTTCACGTCCTGACCAGCGTCCACGGCATAGGGAAGTCAATTTGCTTTTCTTCAACATTTTTCGATTATTTTGTTTTGGATATTTCATTACTAGTTAGCCACGTAGGATTAGTTATATTTACTTACATATCTGTGTGTGTTGTTGTTTGTCTGTTCCTTCTGAAGGCCTATTGAGCCGAAACGTCGTTTAAATCTGTGTCGTCTACTAATCACGTAAAGCTTTTACCATACCTTTTTTTTCTATTTTTTTCAATTTCCCCTCACAATTCAGCTTTACTGCAGCTTCGCATTTTTATGCATTCATTTGCATGTTTTTGCCTTAACCTCCTCATCCGAATACTGCAATGAGATTCAGAAAACGAGGCAGTGACGCAAATTTTCAGCGCTTTCTGAAATTCACGTTCATCTTGCGCAAATTCGTTTAAGATTTTCTTTAAAGAAACATGAAATGAGTTAGTTTGAACGGTCGGGTGAAAGCTACCACAAGATGATCTGTAAAACTTGTAAATACTAACCTAGATAGGTCTAGGATATGTTTATATATCTGGAAGGAGCAGAAATCTATCCTAATTACATGATTAAGAATGTTGAAAGTTCTCTGGACAGCTAAAAAGACCAATGAGAAAGTTCTCAAATAGGGCGACACAAAAACGGAGCTCTTAAAAAACATCTGAACAAAGCAATCAACATTTTTTGGGCACATCATGAGAAGAGGAAAGTTGGAATACTTGGCTACAACTGGCATAATAAAAGGAAAGAGAGATCGCGGACGACAAAGAGAGAAAATACTGGATAGCTTGGTGTCATGGCATGGAAAACAGTCAACAACAGAACTCATACGATGCACTGTGGATAGAAGATTGTGGAAGGACATAATCGCCAACGCCAACCGATACGGCACATGATGATGATGATGAATTATATGGCACGAATTAAACATTTGTAACACGCTGTTCTTGATGATATCAATATAAATAAATGTGCGCTTTCTTTACTTCACTAATGCTGAGATATAATTTATTAAACACAAATTTGTGAACGCTTTTATGTAGCTCCATCTAGTGACGCTCCATTCAGTGACGCTTAACTTAGTGATGCCACATATAGTGACGCTTTATTTAGTGACGCTCCACGTAGTGACGCTATTGCTCCTTGGCTATTTATAACTTATGGATGCTGGTTATGTTATTTATAGATCTGTGCAGTTTGTCTTAGTACATTGTCACACACATCAGGCTGTGGAGAGGATATAGGTAGTTTCTGAATGTAACTGAGCTGGTTCCATAAATAACATAGAATATAGAAGAGTCACATAACACCCTCTCAGCGTGCCCATATCGTGAGTTCTTCATTCATCCCATTAGATAAAGAAGCCCTTTAATTTACCAGCAAGAATCAACAATCAAGACTAAATCAAACAAAACGATGTCAACATTCACATCTTGAACTTTTACCACATTCTTCAACATACAGAAACAATCTTACAACTTACCAACAAGAACCATGAAACAACCCAGAGCTAGACAAGCCGCCAGTGACGTAGCCATATTGTAATAGGTGATGGATCTGAAGTTTATGTGTTTTTTGTTTTGTTTCGGCGAGTATTTCCGGTATTCTAACCGAGTTGAGGTCAATGAACTGTTGAAAGAACAAGATGACGTCTAATATGTTACAGTATTTGTCTTGATCGCCGTAAATAAAATAACATGCTTGTGTTGTATTTTTGTGTCTAATCCCGTGATCAAACTTGCTATTTGTTTGATACTGTGAGAGCAAATTTCTCTTTAATTCCCGGCTTTTTAAGAAAACCTACATTGATATATGTCTACACTTATGTGTTGTAGTATATCTTTTCAATTTAAGTTTGGCTAACAGAAGATGATCATCTGAAGCCACATTTGCTCCTCTATAGTAGTAGGACACTCTTTCTACAGAGCTTCGCAGCAGGAGGCAATCTGATCATCAGAAGTGGACCCCGTCGAGCAAGGGTTTCGACCCTGTAGCTTCTTGACATTCTAGGGGAGGTGGGCTCTCCTGAGTCATGACTCCTAGGCGTCGACCTCCTGCTGCATTGCCACTAAGGCTTACACAGTATGTTCGGCACACAATAACTACACTTAATACACAAACCATTCGAAAATAGTTTCACTAACCTAACCCAAGGCTTACATTGTATGTTCGGCTCAAAACAGCTACACTCAATAAGCAAAACACTCGAAAATAGTTAATTTACCAGTCTTTTTTTTTTTTCCACTCAGTGATTTATATTTCCTCCTGCACTCATATAATGAAGTGGCAGGAGATTTGTTTGTTTAAATCGTTTCATCATCGTGGATTCCCTGGGCATTGCCTTTATTTCCTCTAGTGTTAGTATTCCTAACTTAATTAAAATTTCTAGTGTTAGAAAGG
Organism: Megaustenia siamemsis; assembly: GCA_032433765.1. Lineage (NCBI taxonomy): Eukaryota > Metazoa > Mollusca > Gastropoda > Stylommatophora > Ariophantidae > Megaustenia > Megaustenia siamemsis. Next base: position 60,886,639 of record JAVIAB010000159.1, read on the forward strand.
CTTAATTACGCTACTTATTTAAACTATCATGGACATTGGTTTCTTTTGCATTTAGGTTTAATACTAAGATATACCAACAGAAAATTATGTTACAAAATGATTAAGGGTTACTGGCGTTTAAATTAACATTACAGAGCCTACATTTCTAAACAAACCTATCTAAATTTTTAAAAACTATGTTATAATCAACATTTCTTTCTTTTTGTATATATACAAGAAAATTTCAGAATTAAAAAACCTCTTTTCATATTTAACGCTAAGACGACATGTCCACACTAAGTATCTGTACCAGGCTAACAGAAAGATTAGTTTTCCGTGGATCTCTTTTGTTGTGGTGGGTATGGTGTTGATCATGATTGCTTTGTACATATCTTTTGTCTGTTTTGTGTGGTGTTCTATTAAGCGTTTTTATTGGCTGCTATTGACAACACAATTTATAGACCCGTCAGTGTCTGACTTTCGTGGAATTGGAAGTCCGCGGATGAAGTTGAGGCCTAGTTGTCTGGCCTTTTGTTGTTGAGGACTTATTGTTTGGACTACCGTCGCCACAAACACCTGGTCGGATTATCACATCTGTCGATTACGTAACTTCTTATCGCTTCGTCTCGGACTCCGATTCTCCCTACTCTGTCGACTTACGTGGGAGCAATAAGTGGTCAAGTTGTAAAGTGGTCGCCCGATCGTCTGGTCTGGACATAATATTATTTGACTGTTGGTCTGTCACGATTCTGCCACAGTCAGCACGACTCTCTTTCTCTCTTTTTTTTGACTCAGCAATAGACGTGATTGTTCTTTACCGCATACCCCCCCCTCCCCTTAATTCCTAGCATCTTTAAGAGGTCGTAGAGGGATGGGGTTGTGAGTCCTCTGGCACTAACCACCACCGAAAACATTCTACTCTAGAGTCCCTGCTGTCTCCCTGTATGCTGATCCTTGTATTTGGATAGTTTAAATATATGTTGTTCTTGTATCCTAGATTCAAATGGCACTGTGAGTTCTACTAAGATGACCTGGGTCATATTTGACGTGTAGAGAGCATTGTCCGGACGCATTTTAGATCTCTGGGTATCTCTTTTAGCACTCTGGGTACTTCCCTCGCCCTAGGAGGTCAACCGCCATCTCCCAATGCGGCCTGTCCCGCTCTCAAAAAGTAGGTGTTAGTCGTAGCTGGTCGAACTTTATTGTTGGCCTTCATCCGCGCCCCATCCACGGTGGCAGCCATTTCATGCAGCACTCTGTTGTGTCGCCATGTGTACCGCTTTTGACCTAGTGCTGTCTTGCATGAGGAAAGAACATGCTCCATCGTCTGTCTTCCTCCGCAAAGAGGACACCGATCGTCATCTGTCTTCCCCCACTTCACGAGGTTGCAGGCTGATGGTAGAAGGTCGTACATCGATCTGATTATATAGCTGAGCCGCAGCGGTGCCATATGGCACATGTCATTCCATGTTTGTGTCCTCTGCAAAGCCATCTCCCATGTGGTCTATTGGCCATGCTGCACATGCTGTGCTGCCTTTTGCACACGCTTGTTCTCCTCGACATCTCTGATCTCCCGGACTACCATGTCCCTACGTTGTCTATTTGATGCTTTTGACCACCATCGGATGTCTCCGTGACCCAATCCACGTCTGTTGGTCTGCATTTAGCCCATTACTTCCTTTAGTTGGAGATTTTCAAGTGCTTCGTGTACTGCTGCTGCTTTCGTGTCTTTCAATGAGGCGTCATACACTCTGCCTTGACTCTTTATTGGCTCCTCGTAGACGGTTGGGATCATCTGCTTCGCCACACTGAATGTGACTTGCTTGGTCTTCCCTAGTCTGATGGATTGGTTTCGTGACTTCCTTTGTTTGAAGCTCATCCGGCACCACACAATGAGTCCGTCGATGCGTTCACGCTTGCTGCGGGCGTGGCCCTCTTCTGATGCTAGGACCGTAGTGTCATCCATAAATGCTCTAAGTCAGGGGTGGCCAAATGGCGGCCCGCCAGCCTAGTTTTCTTGGCCCGCGAAGCTCCACGGACTTACTTCATTTTTTACCCCTAATAGCGGATTTCTCCTGGTTTTAATCCGTGTCGGAGTTAACTCTTCTATCGTTCAAGAATACACAATTTGAAAATCTCTGTCAATTTCTCGCAACAGCTAGATTGGCAACATAATTTCAAATAACACACACACACACACACACACACACACACACACACACACACACACACACACACACACACACACACACACACACACACAAACACACACACACACACACACACACACCACACACACAAACACACACACACACACACACACATACACACACACACACACACTGCACAACTAATGGTGCCGACAATATTCAAAGTCTTTGCTTCGAGTTGGTACCGCAAAGTTGCTTTATTGTCAGTGCGGTGATAGCGTCAGATCTTTGGCTCAACATTTGTCGTCTGGACTTGTGGTGGCTCTTTCATTTCGCGGTTAGGGGTTAATGAGGTTGGGAGGGACAGGGGTGAGGGGACTTCGTAGCTCTAATTCTGTCTTTGAAGTTACATTTAAAATGTTTCACTGTTCGCCTTCATTCCCTTTGATCCTATCGTCTTGTCTTGTCCATAAAATGACTGCAATGTGTTTATTTGGTCACAATCTTTTGATTTCATTGTCAAACACAAGTCTGTGTATAACTGTCAAATCTGGACTTATTTTCGATAGTGGACCAACATTCTGTGACTTTTAACTTTGATGTGAGATTTTGTATTAAATGATGTTAAAACGTAGAAAAGTTTATTGTGAAAATCGCATATTTAAACCTGAATGGGAATTAGATTATTTGTTCATCTTCAATAAGGATAGTAAACCTCAGTGCTTAATTTGCGTTCAAGTGTTAGCCGTTTTGAAGGAATATAATTTAAAACGGCACTATGCCACACATCATCAAAACATGTATGAGAAACATAGCATTGAAGCTAGGAAGCTTTTGGTTGAACAGCTGAAGACAAAGTTGAATCAACAGCAAAGTATGTATACAAAGGGCAATAAAATTAAAGAGTCATCGATCATTGCATCATATACAGTTACCTATGAGTTTGCAAAATCTAAAAAACCCTTTACTGACGGAAATTTTGTGAAGAAATGTGCGATTCAAATGGCAAAGGCATTCGGTCAAGAAAAAATAGCCAAAGAATTTGAATCTGTGCCTCTTTCAAAACAAACTGTAGCCAGAAGAACAGAAGACATCAGTCTGCAACTGTCTCAAAGTTTAAAATCTTGTATTGAAAACTGCTCATATTTTTCGCTCGCGATTGATGAAAGTACTGACATCACTGACACTTGCCAGCTTCTTATTTTTGTTAAAGTTATCCAGGAGGATTTTACTGTTATTGAAGAATTGTTGAAAGTTTGCTCTTTGCATGACACTTGTAGAGGGACAGACATATTTTCTGCAGTTCATAGTGCCGTAGATGAAGTAGGTGGTTTTGGAAAGTTGTCTGCAGTGTGTACTGATGGTTGCAAAGCTTTTATTGGTTCAAATACTGGTTTTGTTGGACTTCTAAAGCAAAACAAAATTAACGTACCTACATTGCATTGCATAATTCATCAAGAGGCCCTTTGTGCAAAGTCCATAAATCTAAAAGACACCATGGCTACTGTTGTGAAAATAACAAATTTGATAAGAGGAGGACACCAGTCTTTAAATCACAGGAAGTTTTTATCATTTTTAGAGGAAGTAGATTCTAGCTACGGTGATCTCCTGCTTTATACAGAAGTAAGATGGCTTAGTCGAGGGAAATGTTTAATAATATTTTTTGAACTGAAGAATGACATTTATGACTTCCTGCGAGAGAACTTACCATGCTCCATTGATCTTCAACATGCACTCAAAGACATTAATTTCCTTCATAATCTGGCATATCTCACAGACATCACACAACATTTGAACATATTGAATTTGCAGCTACAAGGGGAAAAGCAAACCATTTTTCAATTGATGGGATATGTTGATGGTTTTAAAAAGAAGCTGAATCTATTTAGACTTTCTTTGCAAAAAAATGATCTGTTCCATTTTTCAAGTTGTAAGCAGTTGTTGTCAGAGATAGAAAGTGCAAACTTCAGTAAGTACGCAGCTGACATTGAACATTTGATTTGTGAATTTGATCGACGATTTCAAGATTTTGAAATGTTTCGTCCGCAAACGGAACTTTTTAATAACCCAATTAAGTGCACAGTGGAGTGCCAGCCATCAGATCTTCAACTAGAGTTGTGTGACCTTCAGTGTGACCCCTTCCTCAGTACTGTAAAGGCATTAGGAGCTGACTTCTGGAAATTGCTACCAAATGAACGTTACCCGTGTCTGAGAAAATGGGCACTAAAGATGTGCTCTATATTCGGCAGCACATATCTCTGCGAGACAACATTCTCTTCCATGAAGTTAATTAAATCTAAGACCAGGAACAGAATGACCGATTCGACATTGTCCCATACTCTCCGAATCGCCACGTCAAAAATGGAAGTGGACTTCAAATCTCTGGTGGAAAGCTGTGACAAGTCACAATCGTCGCACTGAGACATTAAGGTAATTTAAAATGAATAATTAATGGATTTGTTACAAATCAAATATGTAGTCAAAGTGCAAGCATTATTTATATATTACTATATCGCATAGGTCCCTACTGTCATTTTTGACGATATTCTTAAGTGTGGCCCGCGGGTCTTGGCCTTGGCTTTAATCCGGCCCTCGGGCAACCTCAAGTTGGCCACCACTGCTCTAAGTGGTGGCCTGTGGTATCCACCTCCAAGGTCTGGTCCTTTTCCAACTCCTCCTGCTGCTCTCAATATTATCTGCATCGCCATCACGAAGAGTATGGGCGAAATTGTACACCCCATCACAATGCCGACTTGCAATTCTATCCAGTCGGACGTGTATTCCTGTGTAGAGAAACGCACAGTGAAGCCGGTAAAATACAGTCTGAGCAAATGGTTACACGCTGGGGTACATGGTACATTCGGAGAGCCTGCTAAATCATCTGATGTGGGACTGATCCATATGCGTTTGCAAGATCCAACCATATGACGTCTAGATCTAGCCATATGACGTCTAGATCTTGCTTCTCGGTTTTTGCTCTCTGTATCGCGTCCCATATCATTGTCGCGTGCTCCAAGCATTCTGGGACACCAGGGACTCCCCCCTTCTGTATGACAGTATCTACGTATCCGTTCTCAACGAGGTAAGTCTCTTTGCCATTACAGAGAAGAATACTTTACCTTCCACATTCAGTAGGGACATTGGTCTGAACTGTGTAATCTCATTTGAGTTCAGTTCCTTTGGAATGTACGCGCCATTGGCCTTCTTCCATTCCTGGCTTGCAATCTGCCTCTTCCATGCACTCCTTAATAGCCGGTGCAGTCGCTTCAGTACCTCTGGGCATCTGTTGTAAACCACGTATGAAACGCCATTTGGACCTGGGGCTGAGTTGTTGCAGGCTCTGTGAACTACATTAGCCACTTCTTGTCGCGTCGGAGGCCTATCATTGAATGGGGTGCCCGGTTCGCTCGCCACATCAGTCCTGTCATCGATTTAAGCGGTTCAACTCTCTGGCTGTCCCAATAGGTCTCTCTTAGATGTTTGTCCAGCTTTTCCTTGCTGACTTTTAATGTTCCAGATCTTGGTGGTTCAAACAGCTCCTTTGTAAACTTGAACGGGTCTTTGAAGAACGTTTCCCTGGCCCTCTTGGTTGCTTTCCTTCTCCGGTACAATCTTTCTGCTCTACCCAGTGCCTTATGTTGGGATTTTAGATGCTGCCTACCTGATGTAGTACTTCCTTCTCTGCTTCTGTAGCTTTCTTGAATTGTTTTCTGGCATGGTTTTTCTGCCTCCTAATCTCTTGTATTTGTTTTTGTCGTTTGCTTTACTGTGGTTTCGTGCTTGTCCTTACTTCCTTCGTACCTAAGCCTAATTCCTTGTCGCAATAAAATTAGACCACTTTGCTTATGTTTTCAAGCTTCTGGGACAAGTTCATCAGTTTAAGGTGGTTATCTTTGGCTTTTGCTAGTGACTTGTCTAACTTCTTCCAGACTACTGTGTTGCTAGTGACTTGTCTAACTTCTCCCAGACTACTGTGTTGCTAGTGACTTGTCTAACTTCTCCCAGACTACTGTGTTGCAAGTGACTTGTCTAACTTCTCCCAGACTACTGTGTTGCAAATGACTTGTCTAACATCTCCCAGACTACTGTGTTGCAAGTGACTTGTCTAACATCTCCCAGACTACTGTGTTGCTAGTGACTTGTCTAACATCCCCCAGACTACTGTGTTGCAAGTGACTTGTCTAACATCTCCCAGAATACTGTGTTGCAAGTGACTTGTCTAACTTCTCCCAGACTACTGTGTTACTAGCGACTTGTCTAACATCTCCCAGACTACTGTGTTGCTAGTGACTTGTCTAACATCTCCCAGACTACTGTGTTGCTAGTGACTTGTCTAACATCTCCCAGACTGCTGTGTTGCTAGTGACTTGTCTAACATCTTCCAGACTACTGTGTTGCTAGTGACCTGTCTAACTTCTCCCAGACTACTCTCTCTTCCCGTCCATGAGATGAGCGAATTCATCATCAGACAGCTCAACCTGAATGTTCTCAGTTCTGTGGATTGACTCCTGACTGAGATCTTCTGACGTCTTATCTGTCGAGACAGTGCGCTGTTGAGCTACTGATGCTGTATTCCCACACCTCTTCCTCGTTCTGTGTATTTCCATGCCCTTCTGTGTTGAGAATTTCCTTCCACAGCTACATTGCTGTTCCAGCCGTTGCTCTGGTATCAAATACGTTGGTCGGTCCTTGTCGCCTCTGTAGAATCGCTGTGTGATTCTTCATTCTCCTACCCCCCCCCCCCTTTCGGTGAAACTTGGGGGCATTTATTAGGTGTCGTTTCTATAGTTACTAGGTTATCAGCTGGCGGGGTGCCGGCCCGGTCAGCCGTTGGTCCTGGTCTTTCCAAGTGTCTATATACTTTTATATCATCTAAGAATGACTTACACTTTTTACTAAGACATATGTGGTCAATTTATCTCTCCGTTCTGTGATCCGATGACAACCATTTAGCTTTGTGTATTCTTGTATACATTATTTATTATGTTTTTAACAAAAGTTCAAATAGGAGAAGGACTATCATGGTCTACCGCCGCTACGGCTCGAAAGGTCAATAGATAGATTCTTTTATGTTGAAATATTGTTCCTCATAAGCTCATTTGATTAAAATCACAAAAGTTCGCGAATATCTCTCCATTCACATTCATTTCTTCATCTCCTAAATTTTTCCCATGATATTTTGACCTACATTTAGTAGGTTTTGTAGTGCATAATAAGCGCATGTATTATATAAACACCCCTAATAGTACATGAGAACACATAATAACATGAACAATCCATTCAAAAGCTGGACCAATCAACATCATCAGCGCCTATACAACAACAGTTACAACAACCACATGCGATAAAGATAAATGTTGCGAGATGCTCCAAGTTACCTCTGATTCAATCCACAAAAATAGAACACCTTTACGTGCTGGGCGATCTAAATGCACGCTTTGGATCTGACAATCATTCATGGCCATCTTGTCTAGGTCATCATGGTATTGGCAAAATGAGCGATAATGGTCAGAGACTTCTAGAATGTTGTTCCCTTAACAACCTGTGTGCTACCAACACCATCTTCATCGTTAAGAACCAACAAAAGGTAACATGGTACCACCCAAGGTCCGTGCATTGGCACCAGCAAGACTTTGTTTTAGTTCGCAGACAACACTTAAATAATGTTAGAGTAACCAGAGCATACCATAGCGTAAACTGTGACACACAACCCACACTTGCCATAAGTAAAGTGAAGGCAACCACCAACAGGATACACAAATATAGAGAACCAGCCAGTCCTAAGATTAATATCGCTGCAACAAAATTACCCGACAACCAAGTTCTGTTCACAAATACCTTCCAGAAACGCACTGAAAGAGCAGAAGACCTGGGCAGTGTCGATGATTCATTGAACCGACTAAAGTCGCACATCCTTGACTGTGGAATCTCTTCTCTTGTTAAAGATAAACACTCTACCAACGATTGGACTCAAGAAAACTCAATGAATCTCATACCACTTGTAGAGAAGTACAAGACTTTCCTAACCTTTAAGAATTACCCATGCTTGACCACAAAGGGCCAATTCAAACAAGCAATAGCAGAAACGCAAGAGGAATGAAGGAGATATGGGAACGAGTATTGGTCAAATCTGTGCTCTACGATCCAGATAGCTTCTCAGCTGCGAGATTCTAGAACTATGTACAACAACATAAAGCTTGCCCTAGACCCACTTCTTGAAAGACGGAAACAGTGTGCCTATTAGTGACAACTAACATTACTCAAGTCTCTACTCTGAAGACAGACCAGCAAGCCAACTCCTAGACCAGCTATTCACCCCCCCCCCCCCAAAAAAAAAAAAAAAATAAAATAAATAAATAAAAAAAAAATAAAAAACTATCCAACTGGATAAAGAACCCACAGAGTAGGAAGAAGGAACTTCATGATGTTATTAATTACCACCTCGTGGAAAAGTCTCAGGTAACAATATACCCGCCGAAGTACTTAAGGGCAATCTTGAACCACTCCTGCACAACCTCTACAAACTCCTTGTCCAATGCTGGAGAAACAGAGATATACTCCAGGCAAAGAAAGATACGAGATTGTAGCGTTATACAAGAATAAAGGGAACAAGGGAGATTGTAATAACTATAGGGTTATCTCCCTCCTGAGTATAAGCGGAATGGTGAAATGAAAAGAAAAATAGATATAGAAAAAAATTCGAAAAAAAACGTATCGTTAATGCTTCACGTAAGAAGAAGACAACACTAAACAAAAGGAAGTTTCTATTCAATAGGCCCTAAAAATGAACAAACATATAACACACATATGTATTTAAAATTATATATATATATATTTCGAACGAAAAAAGAAATAAAAAGAAAATTAAAAATAGAACCTTCCCTGTATAATTTTACAAAACAAAAAATAAATACAAATAAGCATTTATTTAAGTGGTATCGTACTTACCGATCTTCTGAACACACACTATCTAGCTGCTTGCAGCAACGTTCGGAAAAAGATTGCAAAGATTCGAAATGGCTGGCCTTAAATACAATACCTGATATGGCCCCGCCCCTAACATCTGTTTAATCTGTCCATTAGGGAACAGGCAAATGATTGCAGTGCTGCGGCATAGCTGGTAGTGAGGAGAAAGTGGGCGTAACGGGAGCCAGTGGGCGTAGGGTGTAACGTGTACTTTAATAAAGTAATGTGTTATTAATAGTTATTTATGCCATTCAACTGTCATTCAGTCATTCATCTGTCATCCGCAGACATTCATCTGCCATTCGTAGTCATTCATGTCATTCATCTGTCATTAGTATTCATTCAGCTGTCATTCATAGTCGTTCATGTCACCCATCTGTCATTTATAGTTATTCTTATAATTAATCTGTCATCTGTAGTCACTTAGCTGTCATTCATGGTCACCCATGTCATTCATTTTTTACTAAACAAATTCTTGTCATTCTCATTTGTCATTCGTAGTCATTAATATGTCACTCGTGGTCTCTTATGTTATCAGATTCACATGTTATCTGTCTGCCACTCATAATCATCAATGTCATCCATCGTCCAGTTATAGTCACTCATATCATTCATATATCAGTCACAGACATTAATCAGTCATTCATAATAATCCATCTGTCATTCGCAGTAATTCATAGTCACTCATGTCATTCATATGCCATTTATAGGAACTCATGTTATTCATATGGCATTCATAGTCGTTAATGGTAATTGTCTGTCTTTCCTAGTTGGTCATCTGTAATTCATAGCCTTTATGTCATTCAACTCTCATCTATAATAATTCCTGTGTCACACATGCTATTCATCTGTAAGTAATATTCACTCGTGTCATTTAAATGTCAGTCATACTTTAAATGTCATCTATCTATCTATCATTGGTAGTTACTTATGCCATTCATCTGTCATTCACCGTCATTCATTTATCATTCATAGTCAATCATGTCATTCATATGTCAATAATAGTCGCCATGTCATTCATCGATCATTTATAATCATTCATCGATCATTTATAGTCAGTCATGTTATTTATAGTACCTCTGCTATTCATATGTCAGTCATAGTCATGCATATCATCAATCTGTCAGTCATTATCATTCATGTCTTTCACCTGTCATTTGTAGTAATTCATGTCAGATGTAGTCTCTCATGCCATTTAACGGTCTTTCATGGTCACTCATGCCATTCATCTGCCAGTCATAGTCGCTCATGTTATTCATATGTTAGTGATCGTCATTCAGTTCATTCATCTATCAGTTATAGTCACTAATGTCATCATATGTCATTGATAGGCATTCTCCTGTAATTTGACGTCATTCATAATCTCTCATGTTAATCGTATGTCACTCATATGAACTCATGTCATTCTTCTGCCAGTTATAGTCACCCATTTGTCATTCACAGTTACAAAGTCAATCTTAGTCATTCATGTCATCCATATGTCATTCGTAGTCATTCATCTTTCATTCTTAGTCACTCATGTCATTCATCAGTCACTCATAGTCACTCAAATTCAATCAAATTCACATCATTCAGTGGTAGTCACTTATGTCATGTAAATATCTTTGATAGTAATTATGTCATATTTCTCTCTGTCATAGTCTTTTATCTGTCATTCAATGTCCTTCGTGTCATTCATCTGTCATTCTTAATCACTAATATCATTAATCTGTCAGCAATATTCTTTCATGTCATTCGTAGTAATTCATATGTCAGCGAAAGTCTATCATGTCATTCATTTGTCATTCAAAGTCACCTGTGTCATTCATTTGTCATTGAAAGTCACCTGTGTCATTCATTTGTCATTCAAAGTCACCTGTGTCATTCATCTGTCAGTCATAGTCACTCTTATCATACATAGTCTTAAAAAAGAAAATCCTAAAATTGTTTGAGACGAATCTCGATTTTTTTTTCATTTTTACAATAAACTGAACATCTGTTTCTTTTTCACACTTTATACATAATATGTGGCTGTTTCATTTGTTGTTTCAGCATTAAGATAAAGTTTTGCTATAACGATTATCAAAATACATTATTTAAATTTCTTTTCCCTCTTTTCTTCCTCATTTACCTTTCAGCGTCGAAGGGAGATATAATTTGCGGTCTTTTTCCCTTCGATTCGTCTCTGCTGCTGTTATCTTTCCTAGTGCTTCTGATAAACCATCCATCTATCTTTTTCGTGGTCGGCCGTTGGGTCTGGTGTTCTCACAACGTTTGTTGAAGGCTCGTTATGTTGTGTTTTGATCTTTCTGCCTTGTCACGTGGCCAAACCATTTTATATTTTATTCTTTCTTCTTCTTCTTCTTCATCCTCTTCTTCATTTTAGCTCCCTGTGGAGCATAGGTCTTCAACAAACACGTTCCAAGTCGTTCTGTTTCTTGCCATTCTTTTAAGATCATTCCATGTGTTTCCCACGATGAAGCCAAACAAGGACCATTCTCAGATCAGTGCCTACAGAATCATCACAATGCAGAACACTGCGGGCAAGCTGCTGGAGAAAATAGTTGCCTGTGTCCTCACCTGTCACCTTGAACAGAAACGTGTATTCCCACCCACACTCGGAGGTTATAGATAAACAAAGAGACATGGATCAATGCGGCAGTCTTTGCCTATGACGTCTTCAAAGGCTTCCACAGACGAGAGGAGACATGTGCTGCTGCTATAGATCTGGTGGATGCATACAACAAAATAACATTTAAATATCTCATGCATATGCTCATCAAAAGCGGTGCACCCCTTCCTCATTAGATGAATCGCTGCGGCACTGTTTCAGAGGAAGCTGATACTCAGATGTGGAAGTTGGTCTGCCGAGCCAACATCTATTTGTCCAGGGCTACCACAAGGCTCACCATTGTCACCAGTTCTATTTAACGTGTACACAATAGCGATCACGGAACAACAGCTGGATGGGAGGGGAAGAACTATGACTTTTGCTGATGATATTCTGGTATATCGACAGGGAAGAGACAGACGGGGAATCGCCTCCACAATGCGAGACGAACTCGATCGCATTTCTTCCTGGTGTGGGGTTTCAGGTGCCTTGGTTAATCCTAATAAAGCATCAGTTTCATGGTTCTCCCTTAACAGTCATATCGTTAATACGACCACACCGGTAGTACGAATGGGAGCTGATGAAGTGATCAGGGACAAGTTGATGATATATCTCGGAGTTAAGTTTGATCGCAGCCTATGTTTTCGGCACCACGTCGACCATGTGATAACAAAATCCCGCAAAGGATTAGCCGCCTTGAAGGTCATACAGCTGCCAACATCGAGCAGAGGCTACTTACTCTTCTGTTCCAGGGATTAGTCTTCGCACCAATCGAGTATGCCCTGGCAATTCTTATTGTCAGTACGACTCATGGATAGGCTGAAGAAAATACAAAATGAAGCCATGCGCATTATCTTTGGATCTACAAGGGACACTATCTGTGTAGCAATGAGGTATCGTCTTGACTTTCCAACCATGGATGACAGATTCAAGATCTGGAGAGCATGAACATACCTGAAGATTAGTACAGATAAAGAGCATCCATTGCACCACGTGCTCAACAAAGGGAAAAGTGCCAGGCTAAAATGAGGCAAATTATGGTTGTCCTGCCATTTCCATCATTTTATTCTGCGTAAGATAGATGGCAGGAATATATAACAGAATTATTTTTAAAAATATTACAGACAAAAAGCCATTCATAAAATGTACATACAACCATAAAATCCTGAAATCTGAAGTAGAAAAAACTATAAAAACAATGAAGAAAGGGAAAGGCAGCAGGACCTGACAATATACAGATAGAGATGATACAGGCTCTAGAAGATTTTGGCATTGAAGTGATCACATACATATGCAATGACATATGCCATACAGGATACATACCAAACGAATTAAAAACATCAACTTTCATTGCATTGCCAAAAACGAATGGTGCAGTTGAATGCAGTGACTTTAGAACAATAAGCCTAATGAACCAGGTAACAAACATTTCACTAAACGTTATGCAGGGAAGTATACAGAATAAAATCAATACTGAATTCGATGAGCACAATTTGGATTCTGGAAAAACAGTAGCACAAATGAAGCCATATTTAGCATGAGAACATTGACTGAAAAGTACATAGAAGTAAACAAAACAATATATGTCTGCTTCATAGACTACACCAAAACTTTCGATAGAACACACCATAATCAACTTATAGATTGCCTAAAGGATAACAATCTAGACAACACAGACGTCCGACTAATATGTAATTTGTACTGGGAGCAAACAACAATAAAATATAACAAAGAGAACTATATATCCAGGGATATAAAAAGAGGAGTAAGACAAGGATGCATTTTATCACCAAGCTTTTCCAATCTATACACTGAGCAAATCTTTAAAAACATCTCAGAGATGCCAGGCCTAAACATTAATGGAAAGATAATCAATAACCTAAGATACGGTGATGATACTGTTCTACTAGCAGAAAATCCTAAAGATCTACAACAATAGCTTAATGTGATAAACATAACAAGCAAAAAATATGGAATAGATATGAATATCAAAAAGACTAAATCAATGATCATAAACAAATAAAACTCTCAAGACCTACAATTAACTATCACAGTTGAAGGAATACATCTGGAGACAGTTCAGAGCTACAACTATCTTGGACATACTATAACCAATGATGGAAAATGTAACATTGAAATAAAAACAAAAGAATAGATATGGCAAAAAGTAATTTTAATGCCATGAAAAATATACTAACAACAAAACAAATAATAATAGGGCTGAAACTAAGAATAGCAAAATGTTGGATCTCCTCAATATTCCTGTATGGTGCAGAAACATGGACATTAGACAAGAGAACAGAACATAAAATCGAAGCCTTTGAAATGTGTATTTATAGAAGAATAGGTAGAATTGGATGAAAAGAAAAGAAAATAAACGATGAAGTCTTAAAACAACTAAAAATAAAAAGAGAACTACTAAATACGATTAAGACAAGACACATGAAATTTGTGGGGCATGGTAAAAAACACAACAGCCTACTAAAAGTAATATTGGAAGGGAAAATACAAGGTAAAAGAGACAGAGGCAGACCAAGTCTAAGATGAGCGAGTAACATCAAAAGATGGACAAGTCAATATATGACAACCTGCACCATCAAAGCAAGAAAGAGAGTGGAATGGCGATCCATGGTAGCCAAACTTCGTTGCGGAGACGGCACTCGACGATGATGATGATGATGATTCTGCGTAAGCATTCATTAATTAAAGTCTGTATCTGCATGATTGTCAGTTTTGTTGCTCTCCATATTCCACATCCATTTAATAGGACTGACTTAACATTGGAGTTGAACATTTTTAATTTTTGTATTTTACCTAATTTATTTGGACTTCCTTATGTTTCCCAGTGCAATAAAACCTGCTCTTGCTTTTTATATCTTTTTTTTGGTATAATTTTCTGTTCCTCCCTCTTTATTTATATTGCTCTCCAAATATATGTAAGATTGTACGTCTAGTAGAGGTTTTCTCACTAATTCTTTTTGGTTATTGCCAACTGCATTAATTCTTGTAATGTTGGTCTTATCTCTATTAATTTACAGTCCTAGCTGCTGTGCTCTCTTATCAAGTATGCTCATTTTATCCTGCATCTGTTGATGGTTATGTGATAGGAGAGCTATGTCATCAACAAAGTCTAAATCATCAAGTTGTTTGGTCAGTGACCACTGGATTCTATTTCTGTTGTTTTGAGTTATTTTCATAATCCAATTTATGCCAGTAGAAAGAGAAATGGAGACAGAAGACATCCCTTCCTTTCTCATGTTCTTATTTCAAATGCTTATATAAACTGCCATTCATGCACCTCACTACATTTCGTTCCTTCAGACATTGTTTTTATCAGGTTAATATATTTTATGGGGATTTCGTAATGACTCAGCAATTTCCAAAGATTTCCACAGTATAAACTATCAAATACATTTTCGTAATCTATGAATCAAATTTAAAGTGGGGACTGTATTTTTCAACTGTGTTTCACTATTATACGTAGAGTAGTTATTTGATCAGCAAATGATCGGTTCTTACTAAAACATGCTTGTTCATCTCTCAATAGTCTCTATATGGCCTCTTTTATTCTGTCCAGAATGAATCTCGCTTAATATTTTTCCCGGAACTGATAGTAGCATAATTCCCCTATAATTTGTGCACTCCTGTAAACTTCCTTTCTTTGGTAGTTTGATCATATAACCTTCTTTCCAGTCTTTAGGTATTTCTTCCTCTCCCAAATTTTATCTAATAGATTATGTAACATCTTGGTAGAGGTGTTAATACATGCTTTGATGGCTTTCGATGGAATTTCATATGGTCATGTAGCTTTACCATTTTTTAATAACTTGATGGCTTTTATTATCTCGTCTTTGCTTGATTTTCTAGAGTTAACGTGTAACTCTTCCTCTGCTGGTAGCATATCTGGAGGATTATTTAAGCAGGGTCTGTTCAAAAGTTCTTCAAAGTGCTTTTTCCATCTTTCCATTTGTTCCCTTATATTACTAAGCAGATTTCCTATCTTATCTTTAATAAAGGCATTGATCTGTTTGTATTTTCCACTTAATTTCTTTGTGCTGTCGTATATTTCTTTCATATTCCCTTTATTTGCGGCTTCCTCTGCCTCTTAAGTTAGTTCATCTATTTATTTCCTGTTATCCATTTTAATGCATCGTCTCACTTCTTTGTTCACCTTAGTGTACGCTTCCTATGTCTTGGCTTTAGTACTTCTCGTTTTGCTTTTATTTATGTCTGGTTTATTGTTCCCTTTTTTTCTTTAATTTTATCCAGGGTCACTGCTGTCATCCATGCCTTATTCTGGCGTTCTCTTTTCCCCAGCGTTTCTTCGTATGTATCTTTCCATATATCTTT
This sequence comes from Megaustenia siamemsis, assembly GCA_032433765.1. Taxonomy (NCBI): domain Eukaryota; kingdom Metazoa; phylum Mollusca; class Gastropoda; order Stylommatophora; family Ariophantidae; genus Megaustenia; species Megaustenia siamemsis. The sequence continues at coordinate 60,902,674 of JAVIAB010000159.1, forward strand.
TACCTGTTTCTAATGATCTTATATATTTATTGTATCTTCTAGTTGTTGGAGAACTTGGTATTTGTTTGCCATTGTGACTGCGAATGTATCTTTAATTCTTTGTTTTTTTTTTAGAAACCCTACATTGAAATACTTTCTACCCTTAATCGGTGTAGTATATCTTTGTAGTTTAAGTTTAAATTTGACTATCAGAAGATGATGATCTGAAGCTACATCTGCCCCTCTATATAGTTTTACATCTTGTAATGATGACTTAAATTTATTGTTAATACATATGTGATAAATATGATTTTCCGTTCTATGATCTGGTGTCACACATGCAGCTTTATGTATTCTTTTATGTTGGAATATTGTTCCTCCTAGGCTCGCTTGATTAAGGGCACAGCAATTCACAAATATCTCTCCATTCTCGTTTATATCTCCAAGTCCATGTTTTCCCATAATCTCTTCGAAGCCTCTGTTGTCTGATCCTACTTTAGCATTTAGATCTCCAATCAATATTATAATATCATTGGCTTGTCTTTCAACCATCTGAGATTGCAACTGTTTATAGAATTCGTCTTTAATTAAATCATCCTTATCATTGGTTGGTGCATATCATTGGATAATGTGTAATTTTATTTTGTTTTTTGTTGTTGTAAATGTTGCTCTCATTAGTCTTGGCCTTGCTACTTCCCATTCTATTACTGTCTTCTTTGCAATCCTTGATAACATTATAGCTACCCCTTCACAATGTCCTGATGATAAAATCATTGCTCTTGTAGTTAGTGTTATTCTTTCCGCACCTAGCCATCTTGTTTCGCACATTCCCCGAATATCAATTTTGTAATTTCTCATTTCTGCAGCTACCTGTGCAGCTTTTCCTTGTTCGTTTAGGGTACGTACATCCCAGGAGCCAATTCTGGAGTTTTCCTTGTAGACAAATGGTGTGTCATCAACCCGGACTCCTTACGGCGTGAATCATACGTCTCTTAGACAGAAAACCTTTATCTCTCTTGCATGGCGGATTTACTTTTATTCATTTCTTTGACTTGTCCATGTTTGTAACGTTTTTTCGGCATATTTTTTTACAGTATGGGAAAGCCAGTCCCAAGCCCAACCCTCCTTTCTCGCCTCTTACAAACATGCCTGTTAGGGTACAGCGCCACTGTTCTTTACTCCCCTTTCCGGCCCCGGCAGCGCACGGCGAAAATATTGAGAGTGTTCAACTACAATGTTTGGTATGGAAAGAGCACTTTGAAGAACTTTTGAACAGATCCGGCTCAAATAATTCTCCAGATATACAACCTCCAGAAGAAGAGTTACACGATAACTCTGGAAAATTGAGCAATAATGAAATCAATCAAGCTATTAAAAAATGGTAAAGCCAGAGGACCAAATGAAATTCCTTCTGCAGCCATCAAAGCAGATATTAACACCTCTACCAAGATTTACATAGATAAAATTTGGAAGAGGGAAGAAATACCTAAAGACCGGATAGTAGGTTATATGATCAAACTACCAAAGAAAGGAAGCTTACATGAGTACACAAAGGGGAATTATGCTACTATCAGTGCCAGGAAAAATATTAAGCCGAATCATTCTGGAGACACTAAAAAAAATCATAGCGAAACATTTGAGTGATGAACAAGCAGGTTTTAGGAAGAACAGATCATGTGCTGATCAAATAACTAATCTATATAACGTATTATGTAAGGGCAGCTTGCAGAGGCATTTGAAATAAGAACAGGAGTAAGGCAGGGATGTCTTCTGTCTCCATTTCTCTTTCTACTGGCTATTGATTGGATTATGAAAATAACTCAAAACAACAGAAATGGAATCCAGTGGTCACTAACCAAGCAACTTGATGATTTAGACTTTGTTGATGACGTAGCTCTCCTATCACACAGCTATCACCAGTTGCAGGATAAAATGAACATACTTGATGATAGATAAAAACAGCTAGGACTGAAAAAATTGATAGAGATAAAGAACAACATTATGAGAATTGATGCAGTTGGCAATAACCAAATAAAACTAGGAGAAATACATCTACTAGAAGTACAATCTTACATATATCTGGGCAGTAATATAGATAAAGAGGGAGGAACAGAAAATGATACCAAAATAAGGATATCAAAAGCAAGAGCAGCTTTTATTGCACTGGGAAACATATAGAAGTCCAAAGAATTTTGGTTAAATACAAAAGTAAAAATGTTCAACTCCAATGTTAAGTCAGTCCTATTATATGGGTGTGAAACATGGAGAACAATAAAATTAACAATCATGACGATACAGACTTTCATTAATGGATGCTTACGCAGAATGAAAGAATGGAAATGATAGGACAAAATCACTAACATAGAATTATGGAAATGTACCAGTGAAATACCAGTGGATAAAGAGAAACAACGTAGACGATGGCGCTGGATAGGATACACACTGCTGAAACGAACTTAAAATATTATACATCATGCTTTTTTTTGGAATCCTCTGGGGAAAAGACAAAGAGGAAGACCAAGGAACTCTTAGAGAAGACATGGCATGATCTTAAAAGAATGGCAAGAAACAGAACGGCTTTGAAAGTGTTTGTTGAAGACCTATGTACCACAGGGAGCTGGAAGGTAGAAGAAGTAGAGGAAAAGAAAGCAACAAGAAAGCCCTGAATCTGAATAGTAAGAAAACAGAAATAATGGCAATATCGAAGAAACAATCATCACCATCATGCAGCATAAAAAATAAACAGAACAAATCTGAAACAAGTTCAACACGTCAAACACTTGGGCACAATAATAACATCAGATGGAAGATGCACCACATAAATAAACAGCAGAATACCTCAGGCCAAAATAGTTTTTTTCAAAAAATTGAAAACGTCTTATGCATCAAATCTATGCCAACAGAATTGACAAAGAGAGTTCTTTGGTGCAATATATAGAGCCATTTCTGACCTAAGGAAGTGGATCATGGACAATAAACAGACAAATGAAAAGACGATTAGAGGCCATAGAGTAGGGCTTTCTCAGAAGAATGTTGTAAATTATCTGGACAGCTAAAAGGTTGACGAGGAAATTCAAAGAGGCCAACACAAATAGGGGACTCCTAAGAAACAATAGAAATAATCAACATTTTTGGGAACATGAGAAGAGAAAAGTTGGAATACTTGGTTGCAACTTAGAACAAAATACAGTGAAAGAGAGATCGTGGATGACAAAGAGAGAAAATACCCAATAGCTTGGTGTCATGGAGTGGAAAACAGTCAACAACAGAACTTATACGTTGTACGGTAGATAAAAGATTGTGGAAGGATGTGATCGCCTACGCCAAATGGTATGGCACATGATGATGATAATGTGCTATTTTAAAGCTGTCCACATTCCGACTTTAATGACATCTGCGCATTTGGACACGTTTGTTATGACTAGGTATAAATTATAAAAGCACAATAAATACACCATCTGCTGACGTGTCTGCGCCCCCAGGTTTACCCAGCATGCATTAATTCGACTGGAGCATCAAATAAACACTTAGTAAGCCTCGCGAACACAGGTGTTGGATTATGAACGGTTTATTGGATAATGTGGCCATCTAAGAATGTTCAATAAACAAACCTTAAGTAAAAGAGGAATGGTTGGTACAGCTGGCGTCAAGTTATTGCTTCGTGTGGTGCTTGATTATGTAAAGTAACATGTTAATGCTAATAGATTAGTCTTAATCGCCATGGAGCTGCCACGACCTCTACATTTTGTAGACGTGTTTACTTATCTTTATGTAGGAGAGACCTTTAATTACAAAACCTACAATACCATGCTGCTATACTCACACACAGATAATCATTATCATTAAGTAGTGAGCATGCTGGTGTAGGTGATCATGACTCTCCACAACGTTCGATCTTGACAGTTATTTAACATAGAAAATACTTTGTGAATAATAAGCACGTACGCAATGTTCTTCTGTTATTTCCCACAATGCAACTGGTCCGAATCCTGTATGGATCTACTCATTATCTTGAGTCCACGAACTGAGGGGAGAGAAGAGAACCTTCTTTAGGAGCTACATATACCCGCCGTGTAAGAGGGCATATGACATGTGTCATGAGGAGGGCACATCAGTGTCGAGGAAGCACGTAAAGAAACAGTTATACGATGTGAGCTCACGTAACGTAGAGATGAAGTTAAATGACGACTCAGTTGCGATGCCAGTGGAGAGTTACGCAGTTCACAGACTTCAGTGAGTGTCTGAGGATAGAGTGTTAGATAACATGTGAATATTGTTAGTTCTCTATCTGCAAACGCTGTCATATGTACTTGAAGTTTCTCCCAATCTTCCACTTCCTTCCTCTATTTCCTCTATCCACCTTCCTCATCTACTTCATCTAACCCCCCCCCCCCTATATACACTCCTCATTTCCATAAATCTCCCACACTTCCTAACGCTCTTTTCGATTTGATCAACTCTCTACTTCCTAACTCCCTCTTCTACTTCTATCTCTCACTCCTACTTGTATATTTCCCACGCCTACCTCCCACTTCTGTTTTATTTAACCCTCACCTCTACTTCCCTCTTGAACTTCGTTTACTTCCCACCCCTACTTTGGTCTTTAACTTCATCTACCTCCCACCCTCTACCTTTCCACTTTTACTTCATCTATTCACCATACACTACCTCAATCTTACACTTCATCTATTCACCATACACTACCTCAATCTTACACTTCATCTATTCACCATACACTACCTCAATCTTACACTTCATCTATACACCATACACTACTTCAATCTTACACTTCATCTATTCACCATACACTACCTCAATCTTACACATCATCTATTCACCATACACTACCTCAATCTTACGCATCATCTATTCACCATACACTACCTCAATCTTACATTTCATCTATTCACCATACACTACCTCAATCTTACACTTAATCTATTCACCATACACTACCTAAATCTTACATATCATCTATTCACCATACACTACCTCAATCTTACATTTCATCTACTCCCCACCCGCGAAATTCTTTCATCTACTTCATCTGTTCATCAACGACTTTCTCCCTCGTTTGCTTCATCTATTCCCCACTCCATACCAGCCTCTTCATCTTTTTCTACTCCTATCCACTAACTTATCTCTTATTCTTCATCTATTCACAGCCTCCTGTCGACACTCTTCTTCTACAACCATTCCCCACACTCTACCATCAATCTACTACATCCATTCCCCACCCTCTACCTTCCCTCTTCCTCATTCATTCCCACTCTCTACCTTCCCTGTTTTACATTAATTCACCATCCTCTATATTCCCTCTTTTTCTACATATATTCTCCACCCTCTACCTGCCCTCTTCTACATTCATACCCCACTCTCTACCTTCCCTCTTATTCTACCTCCATTCCCTAACTCTACCTTCCCTCTTCTACATCAATTCCCCACCCTCTATCTTCCCTTTTCTTCTACATCCATTCCCACAGGTAACTACCCTCTTCTACATCCATTCCCACAGGTAACTACCCTTTTCTACATCCTATCCCACAGGTAACTACCCTCTTCTACATCCATTCCCACAGGTAACTATCCTTTTCTACATCCATTCCCATAGGTAACTACCCTCTTCTACATCCATTCCCACAGGTAACTACCCTCTTCTACATCCATTCCCACAGGTAACTTCCCTCTTCTACATCCATTCCCACAGGTAACTATCCTTTTCTACATCCATTCCCACAGGTAACTACCCTCTTCTACATCCATTCCCACAGGTAACTACCCTTTTCTACATCCATTCCCACAGGTATCTACCCTCTTCTACATCCATTCCCACAGGTAACTACCCTCTTCTACATCCATTCCCACAGGTAACTACCCTCTTCTACATCCATTCCCACAGGTAACTACCCTCTTCTACATCCATTCCCACAGGTAACTACCCTTTTCTACATCCATTCCCACAGGTAACTACCCTTTTCTACATCCATTCCCACAGGTAACTACCCTCTTCTACATCCATTCCCACAGGTAACTACCCTTTTCTACATCCATTCCCCATCCTCTGTCTTCTCTCGTCCTCATCCTATCCTCACCCGCTACCTTCCTTCTTCTTCTACATCAATTCCCCACCCTCTACCTTACCTCTTTTACATCCATTCTACGCATTCTACCTTCCCTCTTCTACATCCATTCCCAGCCTATATCCTCCCTCTTCTACATCAATTCCCCACCCTCTACCTTCCTTATTCTTCTACATCCATTACACACCCTCTACCTTCCCTCTTCTACATCCATTCTATACATTTTACCTTCCTTCTTCTACATCAATTCTCACCCTCTACATTACATCTTCCTCTTCATCCATTCCCCACTGCCTACCTCTCATCCTCTACATCCATTCCCATCCTCTACCTTCCCTCTTCTTCTACACAAATATCTCAACCTCTGTCTTCACTCTTTTGCAAACATTCCCCACCTTGCACTTTCCCTCTCCTACATCCATACCCCAATCTCTACATTCACTTTTCTACATCAATTCCCAACACTCTACAGTCCCTCTTCTAAAGCATTTCCCCATCCTCTACCTTCCCTCTTCTACCTCCATTCTCCATCATTTACTTTACCTCTTTCTAGTACATCCATTTCCCACCCTCTATATTACCTTATCTTTTTCAACAATTTCCCACCATCAACTTTCCCTCTTTTACATCCATTCCCCTACCCCTACCTTCCCTCTTCTACATTAATTCCCCACTCTCTACCTTACCTTTTCTACAACCATTCCCTAACCTCTACCTTCACACTTCTTCTACATCCATTCCCTACCCTCTACCTTCTCTCTCTTCTACGTCCATTCTACACAATATACCTTCCCTCTCCTTCTTCAACCATTCCCCACTGTCTACCTCCCATCTTCTACATCTATCCCCATCCTCTACGTTCCCTCTTTTTCTACATCCTTTCCCCATCATCTAACTTCCCTTTTCTTCTACATCAATTCACCATCATCTACCATCCTTCTTATTCTACATCCATCTCCCACGTTCTACATTCCCTCATCTACATCCATTCTCTATCAACTACCTTCCGTCTTCTAAGTCCATTCCCCAACCACTGCCTTCCTTCTTCTTCTACATCCCTTCCACATCCTTTACCTTCGCTTTCCCACATCTATTCCCTATCCTATAACTTTTCTCTTCTTCTACATCCATTCATCACCTTCTACTATCCCTCGTCTACATCCATTCCTCACCATCTACTTTCCCTCTTCGACATCCATTCCCCAACGACGACATTCCCTTTTTTACATCAATCCTCCACCCTCTACCGTCCCTCTTCTTCATCCATTACCCATTCTCTATATGCCCTCTTCTTCTTCTACGTCCATTCTCAACCTTCTAACCCCCCTATTATACATCCCTTCGGCACCCTCTGCCTCTCACTGTTCTTATACACCCATTACTCAACCTCTATCTTCCCTCTTCTACATTAATTCCCCACCTTCTACCTTCCCTCTTCTACATACATTCCCCATCATCTAGCTTCCATCTTCTACCTCCTTTCCCGACAATCTACCGCCCTTCTTCTTCTACATCCATTCCACAACCTCTAACTTCCCTCTTTTACATCTATTCCCCTACATCTACTTTCAGCCTTCTACATCCATTCCACATCCTTTACATTCCATCATCTACCTCCATTGACCACCCTCTAATTTCACTCTTTTTCTACATCTATCCCCCACCCTCTACCGTCCCACTTTTACATCCATTTCCCATCTCTCTAACTTACCTCTTCTTCTACATCCATTCAATATTATATACCTTCCCTCTTCTTCTACTTCCATTACTCATCCTCTACTTTCCCTCTTCTTCTACCTTCATTCCCCATCCTCTTCATCACTCGTAAACATTCATTCCCCACCCTCTACATTAGCTTTTCTACACCCACTCCCCATCCTATACCTTTCGTCTTCTTTTACATCCATTCTCCCTCTTCTACCGACCCTCTTCTTTAACATCTATTCACCATCATCTAGTTTCCCTGTTCTACATCCATTCCTCACCTTCAACCTTCCTTCTTCAACATACATTCCTCACCCTCTGCATTCCCTCTTTTTCTACATCCATTCCCCCTCAACTATCTTCCCTCTTCTACTTCCGTTTCCCATCCTCTACCTTCCCACCTCTTCTTCATCCATTTCTTATCTTCTACCTTCCCTCTTTTTCTACATTCATTCCCCATCCTCTACCTTAGCTCCTCTTCATCATCCTTTTCTTATCATCTACCTTCCCTCTTCTTCTACACCTATTCCTCAACCTCTACCTGTCCTCTTTTACATCCAATCCTCACCTTCTACCTTCCCTCTTCTACATAATTTCCACACTCTCTACATTCGCTCTTCTACATCTATTCCCCATCATCTACCTTCCCTCTTCCGCATCATTTCTAAATCCTCCACATACTATCTACTTCATCAATTTCCTTACTATACTTTCCATCTTCTTCTACATCCTTTCCCCATTATCTGCCATCCTTCTTATTCTACACCCATCCCCCACGTTCTACATTCACTCTTCTATATTCATTACCCATACACTACCTTCCCTCTTCTGCTACAACCATTCCTATAGTCTATCTTCCCTCTTCTACAACCATTCCCTACCCTCCACTTTCTCTCTTCTACTTCCTTACCCCAGCCTCTACCTTCCTTTTCCTACCTCTATTCTCCACCCACTACATTCTCTCTCTATAACATCTATTCCACATTATCTACCTTCCCTAATCCACATCCTTTTCCTATCCTCTACGTACCATCATGTGCATCCATTCCCCTTTCTCCAATTTCCCTCTTCTTCTACATCATTTCTCTATCATCTTCCTTCCGTCTTCTAATTCAATTCCCCACCCACTGCCTTCCTTCTTCATCTACATTCATTCCACATCCTTTACCTTCGCTTTTCCACATCCTTTTCCAATCCTATAAGTTCCCTCTTCTTCTACACCCATTCATCAACCTCTATCTTCCCTCTTCTTCATCCATTCCCCACCCTCAACTTTCCCACTTCTACATCCAAACTCCAACTTCTACATTAATGTTTTCTTCATCACATCCTCACCCTCTAGCTTCCCTCTTCTGCATCCATTCCACAAACTCAACCTTCCCTCTTCTACACCCTTTCCACAACCTCTATCATATCTCTTCTACATCAATTCCCCACCCTCTACCTTCCCCCTACTACATACATTCCCCATCATCTACGTTTCCTCTTCTTCTACATCCATTCCACAACCTCTAGCTTCCCTCTTTTACATCCATTCCCCTACATCTACTATCTGTCTTCTGCATTAATTTCCCTCCCACTACCTTCCCCCTTCTTCTACATCCATTCCCCACCGTCTACCTTCCCTCTTCTTCTACATCCATTCCCCATCCTCTAGCTTCCCTCTTCTTCTACATCCATTCCCCATCCTCTAGCTTCCCTCTTCTTTTACATCCATTCCCCACCGTCTACCTTCCCTCTTCTTCTACATCCATTCCCCATCCTCTAGCTTCCCTCTTCTTCTACATCCATTCCCCATCCTCTAGCTTCCCTCTTCTTCTACATCCATTCCCCATCCTCTAGCTTCCCTCTTCTTCTACATCCATTCCCCATCCTCTAGCTTCCCTCTTCTTCTACATCCATTCCCCACCATCTAGCTTCCCTCTTCTTCACCCCTTCCCGTCATCTACCGTTCATCTTTTACATCCATTCCCGATCTCTCTAACTTACGTCTTCTTCAACATCCATTCAATATCATATACCATAACTCTTTTTCTACATCCATTCCCCACACTCTACCTTCACTCTTCTACCTTCATTCCCATCCTCTTCCTTTCCTCTTCAACATTCATTTACCACCCTCTATCTTCGATTTTCTACAACCATTCCCAATCTTATACCTTCCCTCTTCCACTTCATCCATTCCCCATCTTCTACCTTCCCTCTTCTTCTACATCTATTCGCCATCCTCTACTTTCCGTCTTCTTCTACATCCGTTCTCCATCTTCTACACTCCCTCTTTTAAAACATTCATTCTCCATCCTCTACTTTCACTGTTCTATATTCATTCCACTCCCTACCTTCCTTCTTCAACGTACATTCCCCACACTCTACCGTCACTCTTCTTCTACATCCATTCCCCCACATATACCTTTCCTCTTGTACTTCCATTCCCCATCCTCTGCCTTCCCTCTTCTTGTATATCTATTGCCCAACCTATATATTCCCTCTTCTAGATCCATTCCCAATCCTCATCCTTCTCTCATCTTCAAACACCCCCCATCCTCTACCTTCCCTTTTCTACATCCATTCCCCAACACATACCTTCCCTCGTCTACATCCATTCCCCATCTACTACTTTCCCTCTTCTACATCCATTCCCCATCCTCTGCATTCACTCTTCTACATCCATTCCCCACCTCTACTTTCCCTAATCTACATGCATTCCCCAACATCTACCTTCCATCTTCTACATATATTCCCTATCCTGTATCTTCCCTCTTCTACATCCTTTCCACAACCTCTAACTTCCCGCATCTACTTCATGATTTCCCACCCCTACCTTTCTCTTTCACTTCATCTATTCCTCAACCCTACCTCCCACTTCTACTTTATCTACTGCCAACCCTCTATCGTTCCTCTTCTACTTCATCTATTCCTCACCTCATACATTTCTCAAAGAAACGATCGGATGAGAGAACCATGTTTGTTGATAGATCCATCTTCTGCCCCAAATGACTTCTATGAAGTTTACATTTAAATTAATCCCAACCCTAAAATGCTATCAAGATAAAATGGTCACTGCGAGTCAATGCCTTTATAACAAGCGTGAATCAAACACCATTTATGTGTTTGTATCGAAAACTCGAGTCCATATTCTGTCATATAAAATGACATATAAGATATTTATCTCTGAATTTTTAAAACCATTTAAGTTTCCTGGCTATTCTCATCATCATTATAATAATATATGCTTGAGGTAGACATTCATGTCCCTCCACAATCTTCTATCTACCGTGCATCGTTTCAGTTCTGTTGTTGAATGTTTTTTATGCCATAACACCAAGCTATCCAGTATTTTCTCTCTTTGTCGTCCACAATTTCTTTTTCCCTGTATTTTGTCATTTGTAACCAAGTATTCTAACTTTCCTCTTCTCATGATGTGCCCGAAAAAAAGTTGATTGTTTATTTCTGATGTCTTAGTAGGTCACTTGTTGTGTTGGCCTCTATGAGAATTTCCTCTTTGGTCTTTCTGGCTGTCCAGGAAACTTTCAAAATTCTTCTGAGAAAACCCATCTCTGTGGCCTCTAATCGAAAACTATTCCACTGATCACATTAGACTGGGTTAATGTGTACACCCAATCGCCTGTATAGATTCAGTGAACTATTCTACTGATCACATTAGACTGGGTTCATGTGTATACCCAATCGCCTGTATAGATTCAGTGAACTATTCTACTGATCACATTAGACTGGGTTCATGTGTATACCCAATCGCCTGTATAGATTCAGTTAACTATTCTACAGATCATATTAGACCGGGTTAATGCCCAAAACTAAATGCATTTTATATCCAACAATACTATAAATGATACCTCAGATTGTTATTCATTTTGGAAGAAAGAAAACCAAGCGTAGGTAATAATGACCGCATTATAAAAATATACCAAGGTGAAATCAAAGATATGGTTATTCCATAATGTACCAGAGGTGAAATCAAAGATATGGTTATTCCATAATGTACCAGAGGTGAAATCAAATATATGGTTATTCCATAATGTACCAGAGGTGAAATCAAAGATTTGACACTTCATTAATATACCAGAGATGAAATCAAAGATATGGTACGATCTTAATATACCAGAGGTGAAACCAAAGATATGGTACGACCATAATATACCAGAGGTGGAACCAAAGATATGGTACGACCATAATATACCAGCGGTGAAATCAAAGATATGGTACGACCATAATATACCAGAGTTGAAATCAAAGATATGGTACTTCCATAATATACCAGCGGTGAAACCAAAGGTTTGGTACTTCCATAATATGCCAGATGTGAAATCACATATATAGTACGACCATAATATACCAGAGGTGAAACCAAAGATATGGCACGACCATAATATACCAGAGGTGAAATCAAAGATATGGTTCAACCATAATATACCAGATATGAAACCAAAGATATGGTACGACCATAATATACCAGAATTGATCCCAAAGGTATGGTACTTCCATAATACACCAGAGGTGTAATCAAAGATATAGTACGACAATAATATACCAGAGAGGAAATCAAAAGTATGGTACGACCATAATATACCACACCCTAGAATTAACACAGCATCTCTCGTTTACTCTATTCCTTTCACTTTTTTTAAATTATGAAATTAAAGTAAATCTTTCCAAAGCTTGAAATTGTTTTTTTTACGTTTAGCTGTTTTCTCTAGCAAAATAAACGAAAGTTGTACAGTAAATACAACATGACAACGATGATCATAAAACATAAATTGTTGTCTTATATATTCATCAGCATCCTCGTGTGCCTTCTCCGCAACGAAGGTTGGCTACCATGGATCGCCATTCTACTCTGTTTTTGCTTTGATGGTGCAGGCTGACATAGATTGACTTGTCCATCTTTTGATGTTACTCGTCCATGTTAGTCTTGGTCTGTCTCTGCCTTTTTTACCTTGTATTTTTCCTTCCAATATTATTTTTAGTAGGCTGTTGTGTCTTTTAACAAGCCACAAAAATTTCATTTGTCTTGTCTTAATTGTATTTAGTAGTTCTCTTTTTATTTTCAGTTGTTTTAAAACTTTATCGTTTGTTATCGTTTTTTTCCATCCAAATCTACCTATTGTTCTATAAATCCACATTTCAAAGGCTTCAATTTTCTGTTCTGTTTTCTTGTCTGATGTCCATGTTTCTGCCCCATACAGGAATATTGAGAAGATGTAACATTTTGCCATTCTTAGTTTCAGCCTTCCTGATATTTGTTTTGTTAGTATATTTTCATTGCATTGAAATTGCTTTTTGCCATACCTATTCTTTTGCTTATTTAAGTTTTGCATTTTCCATCATTGGTTATAGTATGTCCCAGGTAGTTGTAACTCTGGACTGTCTCCAGATGTATTTCCTCAACTGTGATATTTAATTGTAGGTCTTGAGAATTTTCTTTGTTTATGATCATAGTTTTAGTCTTTTTGATATTCATTTCTAGTCCATATTTTTTTCTGTTATGTTTATTATCACATTAAGCAATTGTTGTATGTCTTTAGGAGTTTTTGCTAGTAGAACAGTATCATCAACATATCATAGGTTATTGATTTTCTTTCCATTAATGTTTAGGCCTGTTTGTTTCCATTAATGTTTATGTCTGAGATGTTTCTTATATATTATCTAAACAGAAATACACTTTTCTTACTTAATTACGATCACTTAGTTGTGAGACCAAAAAATTTTGAACGCACCAAAATGGCAGCTTATTTATATTCGAGCTATGGACTAAGCAATGTTTACTTTGAATACCACGATATATGTTATTGCAGCGAGTTGGCAGATTTGTGAAAATGTATTCAGGGGTTTGAACATAAGTGTTTGTTCACAGTTCGTTAACCTTCGCTGTAGATAAAGTCGTTAATTTGATGGCTTAGTTTGTGACATTGGTAGCTAAGGACCTAACTTGTGCAAACGGATGGCATTGGCAAGGATCATTTTGAATCTATGAAGTGGGCTCATTTTGTGTTTAACTCAAAAGCATATGTGCTTTTTAACCAAAGAACTTTTTTTTTGGGACTCAATGAAGATATCCCCGATGGAAGAATAAATTGTACTATTAGTCAAATAAATGATTCGCTTCCAGAGGTTTATGATGTAAACAAAGCAGTTTTGTCATTGCAAGTGAATAATGTCCACACCTATAATTGGTCAGGATTGGGTAGCAGCAGCAATTTTATAGCGAACACAGTAAACATCACAGGATTGTGCTGTTCTGAAACAGCTATGCCATGCTACCCTAGAATTGCCTTTAATGGGACCACAAAGCACTCTCCATGTGTGTGCCACGTATTTACACCCCTGAAAGAAATTCTGAATATAACAACATCATGTGCCGTCTGTGATATTAATGACCACATACCAGGAGCCTCCACTATGATTGATACAACTGTTGCACCAAACACTTCATCAGCAAAACCATATCTATGGAATGTTCATCTGACATTCTTCTTGAATGATGTCCAAGTTAATGAGACATCAGAATCGTGTGGCGACAGCTACAAGAAGGGAGCGGAGAACATCATCAATTGTGTTTTTACTAACTACAGGTCATGTGGCTTCTGTTGGATTGGAAATGATAACTTACCACCACTGTGTGTCTATATGTTTGGAATTGGAGTCATCAATGATGGCCTAACATCATCAAGTGCTACGACGATCATCATTTTCGGGAGGACGTAAACTTCCATCGTATATGGTGGATAGGCGGCAGGAACCATTGAAGGCTATGTCTGAAAAGTGTTCCTTCTTGCAGTTTCCTCATATTCCAAGTCCGGCTTATTGCAGGAGCTACTAAGTGCTCTGTGCACACCGTGAGCTGTGTGTCTCATCCGTTTTGATCCTGCTTCGATATCCCGCTTGTTTACGATGAATGATGATATCGTATGACGGGGAACAGTTGGCTGTGTTCACTTTCTGCGCGGTTTCGCCTTATGTCTTTTGGCGTGTGCTGAGACTGCTACGATGGGGACTACAGTTACATTTCTTTGTTTGGGAGATGAGTTAGTAATTCGGATGATTCCACTGGCACGGGCGGTTGAGCAATTATGGATTTTAATTCGTTTGCTGTGAGACCGAAGCCTTCCACAGCCAATAACAATAACTTAGTTGTGAACAATAGTCGTTGACAACCCAAGACGCAACATTTCGTTTTGCTGTAGATGTCGATTATGATGATAGGTCAGTGTGATTGATAACGCTTCAAGTTTAATAAAGAAAGTATATCGTGTTGAGAAGAAAGGGACACGTTTTATTTTTCAGGAAATTGGCAGGAAAAAAATATATTTCGAAGAGCCTGGCAGGTAGTAGTCAATTTAAAAATAAATGTAGGATCATTGGATCATGATCTAGGTCGTCAAATTTACTTGCTAACTTCTAAACCAGAGGTTCCCAACTTGAGGGTTTGACTCCTGCTTTTATGAGGAGAGCAAACGTTATTATTTTGTTATTATTATTAGAAGTAACTCCACAACAAACGTTTTCTCAAATTACTTATTTCTTTATTTTATAGTAAAGCTGCAATATCTGTGTAGAAATGAAAACAACAATGATCTTACAATCCTGACATTATTTGTGGTTTTCCTACATTACATAACTAACATATAGGGAAGGATGTTCATAGACGTTCTAGAACTGACAAAATTAGCTGTTCTTTCTCTCTTCTTTACTTCTCCTACTTTCTCTTCAAAAAAGTATTTGCTCTTTGCTATGTATTTAATTTACATAAACAGGCTGATATCTTCTTCCTCTTTCCTTCCATATCTGCCTTTCAGCGTCGAGAGGAGATACAATTTGCGGTCTTATACTCTTCTGTTCGCCACTGCTGCTGTTATGTTTCCTAGTGCTTCTAATATTCCATCGATCTTTCTTTTTCGTGGTCGACCCTTGGGTCTGGTGTTCTCACAACGTTTGCTGAAGGCTCTTTGTGTTATATTTTGATCTTTCTGCCTTGTCACGCGACCAAACCTTTTTATCTATTTTTTTCTTATATATTCTATGCCAGGGGCTATTCCTAGCTTTTTTCTCAGTTCTTCATTTCTGATCTTATCTCTCAGACTGTTTCCTGTCATTCGTCTAATACATTTCATCTCAATAGAGGTTATCTTTCTTATTGTTCTTGATATCTAGGGTCCAGGTCTGGCGTTGGTAGCACAACGTTGAGATGAAGATTGTATTGTATAGTACTCGTTTTGCCTCCAGAATTATTTCCTTGTTGGACAATATATGGCGATAACTGTCCAATGATTTGACAAGCTTTGTTGCATCTTGATTCTATCTCTGCTGTTTGAGAATAATCGTGTGTCCCTAAACTTCCTAGGTATTTGAATTCTTCTACTTGATTTAGTTGGCTGTCTTCTATAGTTATGTTGATGTTCTGTTTATTTTTGGCGACATTCATGACTTCTGTTTTATTGATGTTTATTTTCATGTTGTATTTTGTGCCTGATCTGTGTGGCTGATAAGGTGGGGGAAAAAGTAAATATTCATGAGACAGTCTTAAATGTGGCTAAAGGAGGTCAGGACTCGTGGCAGTTTGGGAACAACTAGACTAAACTGAATGTCCTGATCTTGTCTGTTAGCTGATCTTGTCTGTTAGCTGATCTTGTCTGTTAACTGAAATTGTCTGTTAGCTGATCTTGTCTGTTAACTGAAATTGTCCTTTCGCTAAACATGTCTTTTAACTGAAATTGTACATTATATCTTATCTTGTCTGTTAGCTGATCTTGTCTATTAGCTGATCTTGTCTGTTAACTCATCTTGTCTGTTAGCTTATCTTGTCTGTTAGCTGATCTTGTCTGTTAGCTCATCTTGTCTGTTAGCTCATCTTGTCTGTTAGCTCATCTTGTCTGTTAGCTCATCTTGTCTGTTAGCTTATCTTGTCTGTTAGCTGATCTTGTCTGTTAGCTCAACTTGTCTGTTAGCTCATCTTGTCTGTTAGCTCATCTTGTCTGTTAGCCCATCTTGTCTGTTAGCTCATCTTGTTTACTCTTCATCAAAAGATAATTGTTGTTCCCTTCCTAACAGATAATGCTGTTACTGCTCGACCTGAAGAAACGAAACAATAACAAGTTATACAACATCGATCAACACGTTTATTTTAAAGGATTTAACATAAATAACATGGGCTCTATCAATTCTTTCTCTTTCTTTTCGGACAATCTTCTAGATAAAGGTTCATGTATTTGGTGGTTTCTGGAAATCTAATATACTCTTGTTGAAAGCCCAAATGTATCATGTGTAGTGAATAGATGTATCTTATGTAGGGATGGGTGATTTTATTGTATTATTTGAAGGTGATCTATATCATGTGTAGTGAATACATGGTCGCATGTAAGGATGGGATGAGATTAATGTTTTATTTGAAGTTGATCTATATCATGTGTAGTGAATACATGGTCGCATGTAGGGATGTGATGAGTTTAATGTATTATTTAATGTGATCTAGATAATGTATAGTGAATACATGGTCGCATATAGGGTTGGGTTGAGCTTAATGTATTATATGAAGGTGATCTATATCATGTGTAGTGAATACATGGTCGCATGTAGGTATGGGATGAGTTTAATGTATTATTTAATGTGATCTATATCATGTGTAGTGAATACATAGTTGCATGTATCAGTGGTGTGAGGTTAAATTATTTTTGGAAGGTGATCTATATCATGTTCTGGGAAGCTAATAAATGCTTCGTGTATGATCTCATTATGTTTGTGTAGGAGACCTACATCGCTTGTATCATGTATAGCGATATGGACGGTCCTTTATAACGTGTGTGTCGAGCGAACGCCAATGTGGATATAATGTAACATGTTTGGTGAGGTAATTTACAGCTTGTAGTGATCTAATGTAGCATTGTGGTTAGGCAACTCACAGATAGAGGAATAATAAAAGGAACAATAAAAATCACGCAGAACGCAACATAGAAAATAAATGCAGAAAAGTAATGTAATACAAAATATGAGGCGTAGAAAGGAGAAAGAAGCTATACAAGAAAATGTGTAATAAATAAGAACAAAATGATACTAATGAACAATTAGCTCAAACTCTATTATTACTAAGAGAACTACTACTACTACCACCATTACTACTACTACCACCACCACTACAACTACTACTACCCTTACTACTACTACCAGTACCACTACTACTACGAGGTGCCAGTAGTGAGGTGTGATAAACACTCCAAGGTATGGTGACAGCTTTACAAGGAAGGACACAACACAATACTGGCGTTTTGGCCTGTGGCATTTTCCAGAATGCAGGGACAACGACAACAAACGATGAAGCAAAATTATCTATAACTACATGTTAGATGATCAATTGAATGTATAGCTGGGCAGAGAGAGGAAAGTAAGATGTAGAAATAAGAAAAGAGGCTGCATGAGAGGAGGTAGGATGAGCGTCGAGATGTATGAAATAGAAAGACTAGAAAAATGCGGAAGGGCTCGAGAAGTAAATAGTAAAATTGACTAGTGTATCATAAAACGTATATGAAAATGACTTATCTCAAGCAACAGGTCTGTCCGCCGCGATGGGATTTAAACGAATGTCTGTATGTAGGGATATACCCGGAATGGATCGCGTGACGGAAGCACACATGATTGGGATAGACAAGGACCGTGGGATAACGAATGCGAGGGGAGGGGGATGAAGACATGACGAGTTAGCCAGACTGCGGTTTAAACAAAGGCCGAAGGCCAGAGGAAATGTAGAAACCCAAAACAATAACCCGGGTATGGCATGTCTGCGTGCAAACAAAGAACGCGAGGGAGGGGTAGAAGGAGAAGCAAAAGTGACCTCATAAATCTACTAGGACAATGTAGGAGGGTAACCAAACAAGTGGTTCAAAGTAGGGGTGAATCAAAATATACGGGAGTAAACTGGGAGATGAGCAAGAGAGATAGTAGGTGGGTGGGCTGGAAATGGTTGAATAGAGAGGTAGGTCAAAGAGGGGAGGGAGATGGAGGATAAAATAACCAGAGGAATAGATATAGAGAGGAAGAATAAGAAAACAGGTGTAAGTAAAGTGAGTAGTGAGAAGGGCGGTGTGCCATAAGTGAATAGATAAAGAAGAGTCCGTAAGAAGTAGAGTGGTGGCGGGGTGGCGCGAAGGAAGTAAGTGCATAGAGAGGTAGAGAAGTGTTAAAGGAGGAGATATGGAGAGGAGGGATTAGAATCAGGTATACGTAAAGTGGATAGGAGGAGAGGCGGTGGGCCAGAAGTGAATAGATAGAGAGGTATTCTGAAAGAAGTGGAGTAATGGAGGAATGGTACGCAGGAAGTTAGTGCATAGAGAGGTAATGAAGTGGGGAAATGGTAAAACTGAGGGGGATACAAAGGGATGTGGTGTCTGAGTGGCTGATGATCAGACAAGGTCAGTCATAGATGATTACTAAGAGTGGACACCCGGATAAAGGGGGGGGGTACTGGAATCGTAGGTGTAGAGAAGTGGTAACATGAGAGAATAGAGAGGGAAGGGGTAGGCTGGGAATAGAACCAAAATAAGTAGGCGGAGAGATGGTACAACCAACAAAGAGAGGTTGTATACTAGGAGTGTGTATAGTAAGGGGAGTGAGGGAGTATACACCAGAGGAGGAGATATGGAGAGGAAGAATAAGAAACAGGTATGTATACAGTGCATAGGAGGAGAGGCGTTGGGCCAGAAGTTGACGTAGAAAGAAAGAATAGGAGACAAGTATGTATAAAGTGGATGGGAGGAGATACGGTGGGCCAGAAGTGGTTAGATACATGAGTTGGTACGAAGTAAAGTACTAGGAGCGGTTCGCACGAGGTATTTACATGAAAACGTAAAGAACAAAGATGGACATGTAGGTAGTCAGAGGGAGGGAGAGGATTAATTAGATGAAGAAGGCAAGATGAGGGGTTACTAAAAGTGGATAGGGAAAGAAGGGATTGACTAGAAGTAGACGAACAGAGAAGTGAAATAGTAAGAGGAGGTGGGAGAGTGGAGTCGGAAGAAGAAGGGTCCTCAGAGGGACAGAGACACATAGATGCCACAGGAGGTGGAGGCAGCCTAAACGAGCGATCAGACGGTTCTCAAGAGTGAGATGAGCGTTGTTATCAGAGGAGCATGATACTAGGCCGGTGACCAAGACATCAGCCTTCCCCAGATGCCCCTCGAGTTATAATGGGCTGCTACTGGAGTGTCCGCGTCTCGGGGGATGTCATATGGGTGTTCACTCCATCTACCCTCGATACGTCGTCCTGATTTGACCGATGTAGATCAAATTGCATCACTTACAGATGATGGCATAAATGATGTTTCGCGATGTGCAAGTGATTCATTTTCTGATCTTAAAAGGACCATTAGCGAAGAGAACAGTATCAGTCTGGAGAACGTGGTCACAAGTATTGCGTACTCTGCGGTTGCAGCGGATAGTACCTCGATGGCTAAGGGGGGAGGAGGAAGAGGGTACCTAACAAGAAAGTCACGGAGGTTCCGGTCATTTCTACAGGCCACTTATGTTGGGGTCGAGGAAGAGCAGACGAGTAGTAGGGTACTATCAGGGAAGAGCAGACGAGTAGTAAGTTACTATCATGGAAGAGCAGACGAGTAGTAGGGTACTATCAAGGAAGAGCAGACGAGTAGTAGGGTACTATCATGGAAGAGCAGACGAGTAGTAGGGTACTATCAGGGAGGAGCAGACGAGTAGTAGGGTACTATCAGGGAAGAGCAGACGAGTAGTAGGGTACTATCAGGGAAGAGCAGACGAGTAATAAGTTACTATCATGGAAGAGCAGACGAGTAGTAGGGTACTATCAAGGAAGAGCAGACGAGTAGTAGGGTACTATCATGGAAGAGCAGACGAGTAGTAGGGTACTATCAGGGAAGAGCAGACGAGTAGTAGGGTACTATCAGGGAAGAGCAGGCGAGTAGTAGGCTACTATCAAGGAAGAGCAGACAAGTAGTAGGGTACTATCAGGGAAGAGCAGACGAGAAGTAGGGTACTATCATGGAAGAGCAGACGAGTAGTAGGGTACTATCAAGGAAGAGCAGACGATTAGTAGGGTACTATCAGGGAAGAGCAGACGAGTAGTAGGCTACTATCAAGGAAGAGCAGACAAGTAGTAGGGTACTATCATGGAAGAGCAGACGAGTAGTAGGGTACTATCAGGGAAGAGCAGACGAGTAGTAGGGTACTATCAGGGAAGAGCAGGCGAGTAGTAGGGTACTATCAGGGAAGAGCAGACGAGTAGTAGGGTACTATCAGGGAAGAGCAGATGAGTAGTAGGGTACTATCAAGGAAGAGCAGACGAGTAGTAGGGTACTATCAGGGAAGAGCAGACGAGTAGTAGGGTACTATCAGGGAAGAGCAGACGAGTAGTAGGGTACTATCAGGGAAGATCAGACGAGTAGTAGGAGTAGACTTACCTTGTATACTACCTTTATTTGTTGGTTGTACCCGGCTGCATCAGTACCCCTGCCCTTCCATAATGCATACACCTCCAGCACCGGCTTGTAGCTACCCGGCTTCATCATGTCACGGAGCATGGTTTCAGTATTCCCTTCAGGCCACCATGGTGCTTGTAGTTACATCAACTCACTGGACGGCTTCATCATGACACGGAGCATGATTTCAGTAGTCCCTTCCGGTCACCATGCTGCTCGGTGACCTTCAGTTGGAGCCGACTCCACTCAGTCTTTCTCTTTCGAAAACACTACTCGAGATCTCCCGCTCGCTATCAGCAACTGGTCTTGGCTGATGAGATTCACAATTACATCTGTTTGTGTCTTCATTGGTGACACAAGTTCGCTGAGCATTAATATGCGAGAGCGATCGCGATCACTATCACATAACTTGTCCTTCACTGATGAGTTTCACATCTACATCTGTTTGTGTCTATTTTGGTGATACAAGTTTACTTAACAATGATCAATGTGCAAGGTCCGTTCCTCTCAACTGTCAAACACAAAACTGAATAACACTACAACACTGTTTCGTGTAACCAACCTGGTTACCACTCACGGTACTGGTTCGCCCAAAGACAACCGTCCGCATTGAGTACAGGTCCCCTCTAGACTGACCTTCTAACTTATCGTTTTTCCTAACTTCTTCCTTTCTAACCAATCATACACCGTTTTACATTTCTGCCCCACTCCTAATTACGTCTTACTTTCCCCGTGAGACTCGATGTTTCTATATTCTTTACTTCTTATCACCTTCCCCGAGGGCTCGATGTTTCTATTTTAGTTACTTCTTCTCACTTTCCTCCTGACTTCTACCCCACTAACTCCCCTTTTGTTATACACCTTATAATCACTGCTACACCTGTATTCTGAAAAGAGGCCACAGGCAGAAATGTCAGTATTGTGTTGTGTTCCTTCCTTGTAAAGCTGTCATCATACCATGGAGTGTTTATCACTCACCACTACTGGCTCCTTGCTAGCAGCTTTACCGCAGCATTGCATTTATTTGCCTGTTCTCTACTACTATTACTTTTACTACTACTACCAACACTACTACTGCCACTAGTACTATCACCACAGCTACTACTACTACAACAACAACTACTACTACTACTACAACTACTATTACTACTACTACTACCACCACTACTATTACTACTACTACTACCACCACTACTATTACTACTACTACTACTACAACTACTTCTGCTACTACTACTACTACTACTACAACTACTACTACTACTACTACCACTACTATTACTACTACTACTACCACCACTACTACTACTACTACTACCTACTACTACTACTACTACATCTACCTCTAATACCACTACATATGAAACTATTGCTACAACTACCGCCTCTGCCTCCACCACCACTATTGCAGATATTACTACAGTTATAACTACACCAGCAACTGCTGTATAATTTTTACTGCTATCGTTACGGTAACTGCCACTTCTATTAATGTCACTGTTGCTACTGCCACTAACTCTACAGGTAGCCCCCCGTCAGCCATAGTTAGATATGGTTTTTTCAACGCCCCTAGAAATGTTACATTTTACTCTTTTTTTCGCTGTGTATTCTCTTTTTCTATGAATCTGTTTAATTCTTGTTTGAGATGGAGCTTTAGAGTGTGTTTCCAAAGATTGCGGTCTGCAGCTATTTCTTCCCAGGCTGCAGGGTTTATGTTCAAAGTCTTCAGGTCACTTTTACATACGTCTACAAATCATTGCATTGAAGATTTGTGCGCACCCTAGTTATTTTACCATTTGCTAGTTGTCCATAGAGTATAACTTTTGGTGTGCGGTCATGTTTCATACGGTGTACGTGGCCAAGCCAGGGTAACCTACGTTGTTTGATCAGTGTGTGGATGTTCGGGAGGCCTGTGCTTGTGATGACCTCCACGTTTGTCACTTTATCCTTCCAGGTGATACCAAGAATGCGGTGCAGACATCGCGAATGGAGTCCATTTATCCTTCTCTCTTGCTTTACTAATGTTATTATTAATGTCATTACTATTACTAGTGTTATCATTATTATCGTTACTATTACTAATGCTATCATTAATGTCACTACAATTGCTAATGTTTTCATTAATGTCATTACTTTTAATAATGTTATCATTAATGGCATTGCTATTACTAATGTTATCATTAATATCCTCACTATTACTAATGTTATCATTAATGTCATTACTATTACTAATGTTATCATTAAAGTCATTACTATTAATAATGTTATAATTAATGTCATTATTATTACTAATGTTATCATTAATGTCATTACTACTGTTAATGTTACAATTAATGTCATTACTTTTACTAATGTTATCATTAATTTCATTACTGTTACTAATGTTATCGTTAATGTCATTACTGTTACTAACGCTATCCTTAATATCATTACTACTATCACTGTTGTAGATATATTATTCCTATTCTCCTACCATAGATGCTGCTAGATGTATTTCTTTCACTGAAACAGAAAACATCTTATTTTACGTCAAATGCTCAACTATTGTACTCACGTTTAATCTCATTGTCCTATTCTCAACAACCCATGTCATTAAGCAGTGGCCCACTATCAAGATTTTCAAATTTCCTTACAAATGTCGCATACGCATCACCACATACGTCCTTTGCTACATTAACCACGCACTCTGTGTGAGCTCTGATGTGTCTGTTTGTGCAAATATAAATTATTTATCAAAACATATAACCTACGTCTGTATAAATATATTATCTCCTTAAACCATATTATATAGTGGATTACAACCAAAGGTCCCTATTCATTCACCTCTTGTTGTGACAACTCGTTATGAACTAATTGACTCATATAACCGGTTTAATTATGATATTTTTACGATCTGTGAAGTTAACGATAATTTGACATGAATAAAGACCGACTTCTATGAAACAACATATATAGAGCACATCTTCTACAGTAATTAGTATAGTTCTGTCTACTGTTTTATTCTTGTATGACATGATAACAACAATTGGTTAATGTTAGTGTACACATGTAACATTTGATATTGAATGGGGCCGTCTGACCATGACGTCACGGTTTATTTACAGCCTCCATAAAAAATCCACTAATGTCAATGATTCTAAGTTAGTCCACTTGACCAGCACGTCATTATTCTGCCCGTAGCGAAACACAGACACCAACAAAGCAGCGAGTGAAGCACCTTCTTGGTGGGTGGTTGATTTTCTGTTTGATTTCTTCCCAGCATTCTATGAACATGCCCTTTATCTCAATACCACAAGATTATATTTTCTATGATAGGGTATGTGTGGTTATTTGTTGAGCCACAATCTCTGTCACTGTATATATCGTGTCCTTTAGGAGTCTCCTACCAAGCGCTACTTACTTATCTGTTGTGCTTAATCAACGTTGTGATATATTTCCCCACAAACATTTTGTTCTGTAGCAGAAACAGCTTTTATTAAATGTCGAGTGTTGTGACCTCCTGTGTTGAGTCTTCGTGCCTGCACTGACAATGTTTACGATGAAAGCTTTATGGTTGTTTAACGTTGTCTATGTAATGTGGTAGGTCTGAGTGATAAGATGAGGTGGTAAATCAAGTCTAGTCTTGCTGCCCTGCTGTGAGTGGTGTTTCTGTGTGTGACATACGTGTACTTTATGTGTGTGTCTATATGCGTCTGTCAAATTGTGTGTGCCAGCTAGCGTTAGTAGACAATATAGATGTTGGGTGGTTTCACTGTTTGTTCTCCATATTTGATATCAACATCTCCGCCAACGATATCCACATCTATCAGGACACAGTCTATTAATCCGTTCATGTTCTCACACACGTGGTGGAGCGTGTCAACAAGCTCTGTAGTCCGTCGTAGAACCTGATACATGGTGTGAGCATGTAGTTGCTCTATGTGTGTATGTAATTGGTTAATGTGTGCATGTAGTTGGACTATGGGTGATTGTAGCTGGTCCATGTGTCCATGTAGTTGGTCTATGTGTCCATGTAGTTGGTCTATGGGTGCATTTATGTGCTCCATGTGTGCATGTAGCTGGTCCATGTGTCCATGTAGTTGGTCTATGTGTGCATGTAGTTGGTCTATGAGTGCAAGTATATGGTCCATGTCTGCATGTAGTTGGATTATATTGTACTTGCATGTAATTGATTAATGTGTGCATGTAGTTGGACTATGGGTGATTGAAGCTGGTCCATGTGTCCATGTAGTTGGTCTATGTGTCCATGTAGTTGGTCTATGGGTGCATGTAGCTGATCCATGTGTGCATGTAGCTGGTCCATATGTACATGTAGCTGATCCATGTGTGCATGTAGCTGGTCCTTTTGTGCATGTAGCTGATCCATGTGCGCATGTAGCTGTTCCATGTGTACATGTTGCTAATCCATGTGTGCATGTAGCTGATCCATGTGTGCATGTAGCTGATCCATGTGTACGTGTTGCTAATCCATGTGTGCATGTAGCTGATCCATGTGTACATGTAGCTGATCCATGTGTGCATGTAGCTGATCCATGTGTGCATGTAACTGTTCCATGTGTGCATGTAACTGTTCCATGTGTGCATGTAACTGTTCCATGTGTGCATGTAGCTGATCCATGTGTGCATGTAGCTGTTCTATGTGCGCATGTAGCTGGTCCTTTTGTGCATGTAGCTGATCCATGTGTGCATGTAGCTGATCCATGTGTGCATGTAGCTGTTCTATGTGCGCATGTAGCTGATCCATGTGTGCATGTAGCTGATCCATGTGTGCATGTAGCTGATCCATGTGCGCATGTAGCTGTTCCATGTGTGCATGTAGCTGATCCATGTGTGCATGTAGCTTATCCATGTGTGCATGTAGCTGATCCATGTGTGCATGTAACTGTTCCATGTGTGCATGTAGCTGATCCATGTGTGCATGTAGCTGATCCATGTGTGCATGTAACTGTTCCATGTGTGCATGTAGCTGATCCATGTGTGCATGTAACTGTTGCATGTGTGCATGTAGCTGATCCATGTGTGCATGTAGCTGATCCATGTGTGCATGTAACTGTTGCATGTGCGCATGTAGCTGATCCATGTGTGCATGTAGCTGTTCCATGTGTGCATGTAGCTGATCCATGTGTGCATGCAACTGTTCCATGTGCGCATGTAGCTGATCCATGTGTGCATGTAGCTGATCCATGTGCGCATGTAGCTGTTCCATGTGTGCATGTAGCTGTTCCATGTGCGCATGTAGCTGTTCCATGTGTGCATGTAGCTGTTCCATGTGCGCATGTAGCTGTTCCATGTGTGCATGTAGCTGTTCCATGTGCGCATGTAGCTGATCCATGTGCGCATGTAGCTGTTCCATGTGCGCATGTAGCTGTTCCATGTGTACATGTTGCTAATCCATGTTTGCATGTAGCTGATCCATGTGTGCATGTAACTGTTCCATGTGTGCATGTAGCTGATACATGTGTGCATGTAACTGTTCCATGTGTGCATGTAGCTGATATATGTGTGCATGTAACTGTTCCATGTGCGCCTGTAGCTGTTTAATGTGTGCATGTAGCTGTTCCATGTGTGGATGTAGCTGATCCATCTGTGTATGTAGCTGATCCATGTGTGCATGTAACTGTTCCATGTGTGCATGTAACTGTTTCATGTATGCATGTAGCTGATCCATGTGTGTATGTAACTGTTCCATGTGTGTATGTATCTGGTCCATGTGTGTATGTAGCTGGTCCATGTGTGCATGCAACTGGACATGCGTACATGTAGCTTCCAAGTGTTCATGTAGCTAGTCCATGTAGTTAGTGCATGTGTGCATGTAGCTAGTCCATGTCTACATGTAGCTGGTGCGTGTGTGTTTGTCTTCTTGATCGTGCTGTGGTCTATAACAGTTAATTGAGATAATATATGATAGTATAATAAAGTGAATATAATAAATAATAATAATAATAATAATGGCAAAATATTGGCAAAATAGAAGGAAAGAGAGATCGCGGACGACAAAGAGAGAAAATACTGGATAGCTTGGTGTCTTGGCATTGAAAAGAGTCAACAACAGAACTGATACGATGCACTGTAGATAGAAGATTGTGGAGGGACATGATCGCCTACGCCATCCGGCAGGGTACATGATGATGATGATGATGATAATAAAGTAGGTGTTACTGTATTTAATACAAAGGGAAGTAATTATGACGTTAGAATTCTGAGTTTAAGTACACGGATTAGCGTGAATTCCAGGGATTCTCAAAGTTAAGGGGGCACAGAGATTGCAAAGCAGCACATTTCCAGTCGAGTATGACAAGCCTCCGACTTGCCTATGAAATCGTCAGAGGGCATGTGGGACAGTTTACATAATTAGTTACCCCACGCAACTAAATCCTACTACCATCTGTAATCATCACTTGTCTTCTTTTTGCGGTACGTGTATTCTATATTCGCAGCACATCTCTATATCTAGGGGCTGGCTATGGTTCCACTAGTGGACACGCTTAGAAGTAGGTCAAGCCAGCTATGCTTGTGTGCGGAGCGGCAGTTGGATAATGCCTACGCTCTTTCTACACATGTTCTCATTGTTTACTTTATCGAAGATTGGTCACCTTACGAGTCTGCATAACTGAAAACCCACCCACTCCCTATCAACGAAATTGCAGAAACATCATCAAAGAAATAAAAACAATCACAGGCAATCGAAATACACACGGGCATTGAGGCACACAGAACCACAAAATTAACAATCACGAAGATACAGACTTTCATTAATGGATGTTTACGCAGTATAAACGGATGGAAATGGCAGGACAAAATCACTAACATAGAATTATGGAAATGTACCAGTCAAATACCAGTGGATAAAGAGATACAGCGAAGACGATGACGCTGGATAGGACACACAATGAGGAAGCCAACTGAGAGTATCACACAACTGGCCATTTTTGGGATCCCCAGGGGAAAAGACAAAGACGAAGACCAAGGCACTATTAGAGAAGACAGATAGAAGCAGAGACGAAGATGATGGGGAATACCCGGATTGATCTTAAAAAGAATGGCAAAAACAACGACTAGGAAAGTGTTTGTTGAAGAACTATGCTCCACTGGGAGCTAAAAAGGTAGAAGAAGCAGAGGAATAGCGGCAAACATGTTCACATATATAATAAAGTTACATATCATCATCATCATCATCATCAGTATCATCATCATCATCATCATCATCATCATCATCATCATCATCATCATCATCATCATCATCATCACCATCATCGAAGTGCCGTCTCCGCAACGAAGGTTGGCTACAATGGAGCGTCAGTCCACTCTGTTTCTTGCTTTGATAGTGCAGATTGTCATAGATTGACTAGCCCATCTTTTGATGTTAATCGTCCATGTGAGTCTTGGTCTGCCTCTTTTACCTTTTATTTTCCCTTCTAATATTACTTTTAGTAGGATGTTGTGTCTTTTAACTTGCCCCAAAAATGTCATGTCTTGTCTTAATTGTATTTAGTAGTTCTCTTTTTATTTTTAATTGTTTTAAATCTTCATCGTTTGTTGTCTTTTCTTTCCATCCAATTCTACCTATTCTTCTATAAATCCAGATTCTGTTTTCTTGCCTAATATCCATATTTCTGCACCATACAGGAATTTTGAAAAGATGTAATATTTTGCTATTCTTAGTTTCAGCCCTGCTTATATTTGTTTTGTTGTAAGTGTATTTTTCATGGCATTAAAATTACTTTTTGCCATACCTATTCTTTTGTTTATTTCAATTTTACATTTTCCATCATTGGGTAAAGTATGTCTTAGGTAGTTGTAGCTGTGAACTGTCTCCAGATGTATTCCTTCAACTGTGATATCTAATTGTAGGTCTTGAAAATGTTCCTTGTTTATGATTATAGTTTTAGTCTTCCGGTGTCATGGTGGCTACATGTATTCGTTTTTATAAATCGACTCTTGCTGATATATTTAAATGATTTACGCGACAGTCTAGTTGTGAAATTATGTGTTGCTATTCCCCGTTTGATGTATATTTTACATCTATCGTGTGGATGAACTGTGAACTTTACTGATATTTAAGTGGAATATAATTTATTCTTCTTCGTGTCGTGTGTACGCGGTTCGATAGGCAAGCACATGGTTCGACAAAAATGACGCCGGCGTCCGGGTATGTTCAACCCGAATGTCAAAAGTCTATGACGGTGGATGGGGCGGAAGAATCAGAAACGATCAACGGCCCAGAAAGCGAAAACAGCAAACTGTGTTGTACACATGAGGCACATTCAGAACACGAAATACGAATATGGCAGACCACCGTGAAAGAAATTAGAGCCGCATCATGTAACTCTCCAAAGGAAGCCATGGAAAGTTACATATAAATATCATGTATTCTGGTGTATGCAAACAAGGAATGCAATTTAATTCTGAACTTCGAGATTGCAAATTTTAAAGGCCCCATCACAGGCAACATTTATTACAACAGTTTATTGTTTCTAGAGTGACTTTGAAATGAGGGCTGCTCTTATATTACGTGTATATCAATTTTTGGACATCAATTAAACTTACGGACACACAACTATGTAACTTGTTTCGTCATTACTGTTAACACTATTAAGAGAATTACTAAAATCAGACTTCATCTGCTCAGCACATGCTCGTATTCCGTCATTGATTTCAACTTCTTTACTCTCGCTACCCACACATTCAGATTGCAACACCTTCAATGCATCTGTAACAAAAAAAAAAGTCATTTTCGATTCATCAATCTCTGCTCACATTTTACAAAGAAATAGCCCTTACATTTTTTACTACCGAAAATGACATCACTAATATTAAGCACAATTTCTGTTTTTACTCTCATTTTATTTATTTTTTCTCAACATTCTTTAATGAGTTCATGTCTAAAATTATCTCACATTGATATCTATCTATCTATCTATCTATCTATCTATCTATCTATCTATCTATCTATCTATCTATCTATCTATCTATCTATCTATCTATCTATCTATCTATCTATCTATCTATCTATCTATCTATCTATCTATCTATCTATCTATCTATCTATCTATCTATCTATCTATCTATCTATCTATCTATCTATCTATCTATCTATCTATCTATCTATCTATCTATCTATCTATCTATCTATCTATCTATCTATCTATCTATCTATCTATCTATCTATCTATCTATCTATCTATCTATCTATCTATCTATCTATCTATCTATCTATCTATCTATCTATCTATCTATCTATCTATCTATCTATCTATCTATCTATCTATCTATCTATCTATCTATCTATCTATCTATCTATCTATCTATCTATCTACCCACCTATCTATCTATCTATCTATCTATCTATCTATCTATCTATCTATCTATCTATCTATCTATCTATCTATCTATCTATCTATCTATCTATCTATCTATCTATCTATCTATCTATCTATCTATCTATCTATCTATCTATCTATCTATCTATCTATCTATCTATCTATCTATCTATCTATCTATCTATCTATCTATCTATCTATCTATCTATCTATCTATCTAACTATCTATCTATCTATCTATCTATCTATCTATCTATCTATCTATCTATATATCTATCTATCTATCTATCTATCTATCTATCTATCTATCTATCTATCTATCTATCTATCTATCTATCTATCTATCTATCTATCTATCTATCTATCTATCTATCTATCTATCTATCTGTCTGTCTGTCTGTCTGTCTGTCTGTCTGTCTGTCTGTCTGTCTGTCTGTCTGTCTGTCTGTCTGTCTATCTATCCTACTATCTATCTATCTATCTATCTATCTATCTATCTATCTATCTATCTATCTATCTATCTATCTATCTATCTATCTATCTATCTATCTATCTATCTATCTATCTATCTATCTATCTATCTATCTATCTATCTATCTATCTATCTATCTATCTATCTATCTATCTATCTATCTATCTATCTATCTATCTATTTATCTATCTATCTATCTATCTATCTATCTATCTATCTATCTATCTATCTATCTATCTATCTATCTATCTATCTATCTATCTATCTATCTATCTATCTATCTATCTATCTATCTATTTATCTATCTATCTATCTATCTATCTATCTATCTATCTACCCACCTATTTGTCTATCTATCTATCTATCTATCTATCTATCTATCTATCTATCTATCTATCTATCTATCTATCTATCTATCTATCTATCTATCTATCTATCTATCTATCTATCTATCTATCTATCTATCTATCTGTCTATCTATCTATCTATCTATCTGTCTATCTATCTGTCTATCTGTCTGTATGTCTGCCTGCCTGCCTGTCTGTCTGTCTGTCTGTCTGTCTATCTATCTATCTATCTGCCTGTCTGTCAGCCTGTCTGTCTGTCTGTCTGTCTGTCTGTCTGTCTGTCTGTCTGTCTGTCTATCTATCTATCTAACTATTTTTCGTTTGCCTGATGTATTGTCTATACCTGCAATGTCGTTTCATGTATAAATTGTAATGTCTTTTGTAATTCTTGCTGTGGCTCATATAGTTTCGTCTGTTGTGTTTTATCTATGAACCAATGGATGTTCCTCATTCTGCTATATTCAGTGCAGTCTTGAAGAATGTGTTCAGCAGTCTGGGGCGCCTGGATACATGTTCTTGTAATTGAGGTGCCGATCTTGAATTTTGTGTACATGTGATTGTGGAGTTGATTTCGTTCTGTTCTGAAGCCTATAATGATAACCTGTTCCCATCTACTCATATTATGAAAGGCATTCTGATTTGGGGCTTGTGGTCCTCTGATTGATTTGATTATCAGTTTATTCTGATGGTATGTAACCGGTGCTTCTGGTTGTGTGCCTGTTGCCCCTTCCTTTGCCAACTGATTCTCTTTCTCGTTTACTGGTATTCCACAGTGAGATGGGATCCACTGCTGGGTAACCCTATGGTGTTTGCAGAGTTCAGCCAAAAACGTCTACAGATGTGACAATTTTCTGGATTGTAGTGCATGTTGTGACTGAGCTTGCAAATACACTACATGCCGTGGTCAAATACACTACATGCTGTGGGCTAAGATTACTAGCAGTTTTTCTATTGCCAACTTTATTGCTTGGACTTCTGCATCGTAATTGTGACAATATGTCCCTGTTGCTATTTTATTTATATCCCTAGTGTTATTTGGGTACTCTATGTACGCAACCTGCCTCCTCATTCATTACTGCATTCTTTGCTGATCTATTCGATTACACACGAATCCATAGGTCTTGTGGGTATTCTTCATCCAAGAAACTGGGAGTTATTGTTTTTAGCTGTAGATTATTCTGTTCCTCTTTATCAAGTATTCCTTTCACTTCTGTCCGTATTTGTATTGACAAACCTGTTTCCACTGTACAGTTAGTCTTTTTTGGTTTAGGCAGTAGGGGGTTAACAATTCTTGGCATGTCTGGTGTTTGTCTACAAATTTGCTTGCCTTGGTGGATAAAACTGCTTCTCTTAAGTCGTCCCAATGCAAGATTTTGGAATTGGTCATTTTATTGAATGACTCGGCATTCATGAACATTTTTCTGCCTGTATCAGCACATTTGTGTCCCTCCGTTCTCTCAGTGCTGGTATCCTCCACAATTTCTCCATCTCCAATATTGGTGTTGATTTCATTGCTCCTGTGATGACCCTAAGTGTCTAGTTTTGTACTTTATCCAGCTCCTGCAGTGCGTGTTTGATGCTGAGCACCAAGCGGATGATCCATATTCTAAATGTGGACGTATACTCTGTTGGTAAACTTTACTGAGTATTTTCCCACTCACACCCCATATGGTTCCACACATCTTTCTTAGAATAGCCAACTTCCTCCTTGCTTTAGGGTTGCCTTATTTATCTGTTGTTTCCAAGATAGTTTTCTGTCAAATTTAACTGCGAGGTATGTATCCTGTATGTCTTCTTTCACAGGCTCATTGTTTATGTAGATAATTCCTGTTTTTGTTTGGGGCGAGAGTGAAAAGTGTAGTACTGCATTTGTCTGCATTATATGTTGATACACTATCTATTTGTCCATGAACTCATTGCATTCATAGCACTTTGCAACAAATAGGACGCCACTTTAGCATACTTATCTGTGCACCACATTACCAAGTCAACTGCATACATTGCCACTTTGATGACATGTGGTAGTTCAGTAACTAGGTCATTGATGTAGACTAGATAATCAATTTGGAGATAGTTACCCTTCCAGTGGGACGCCTTGCCGTAGTAAGACGTTCTTGCTCTTAAGACCATTCAGTTGCACTCTGGCTCTCCTTATGCAGGTATGCTTCAACCCATTTGTACATCCTGCGATTTACTCCATAATTTCTCTTTCTTCAAAAGCCCTTCCTTCCATACCTTATCAAATGCTTTCTTTAGATCTATCAATGCTGCTAGTACCAGTTTCTTTTCTTGAAACGCATCCTCAAATTCCTGGGTAAGATAGGTTGCCTGATCTTCTGTAGAGTAGAACTGTCTAAAGCCTGCTTGATGTGGGACAAGGAGGTTTTCACTTTCCAGGTACCACTGCAGTCTGAGATTGATTATATATTTCATTGTATTACACAAACACCTTGTAAGGCTGATTGGTCTATAGCTGGATGTCGTTGAACCATCTTTTCCTTGCTTTAGTAATGGTATCATAATTGCTTTTTTCCATGCCTGTGGCACTCTACCTGTAATGTGGTCGGTATTACGCTCGTGCTGCTTTACTTTCCCAGAAAAAAATTCGCTACCCACTAAAGGCTGGGTGAACCGGAGCCGTCGGTTGGGATCGAACCTTACATCGTGTCCTTTGTAGTCCCGTTCACTAACCACTGAGCTATCGCGGCTCCCATAATGTATATAACTCGTTATAAAACAATAATATATATATATATATATATATATATATATATATATATATATATATATAGATGGTTCTAAGATTACGAGAATTATATGAATAAACATGAGAAAAAGTATTATTATATGACGATTCAAGTAACGGAAAATAAAGAATTAACATTTTCATATCAGGCGTGGTAGTATTAAACGTGTAACTTTGGGCCAGGAATAAATTCTGATGTGTAATCGTTGAATCAATATCTTGGATTATGAGATTAGTTACAGCTTAAGTTCACGTCGCCAAGTCATCGTCACTGCACATAGGAACAGTCCATAAATGCTCAGTTATCGACTGTGTTGTTGCTATTAGAAGCACTAGGAATCATAACAGCAGCAGAAGCGAACAGAAGAGGAAAAATAAGCAAATTATATCTTCCCTCGTTATGATGAAGCCAAATCCATCCTCAAAACTTCTATTTCTAAGATGGCGGATCTAGTCCACGTTCTCTCGATCGTTGCAAAAAGTGCATTCGATGTCTGATTAATTTCAGTTCTTCATCGCACTCCTATGCGTTAAAGTCAAGATAATGATCTACGTCTTACATCTGCGCTGATAAAACAATGTCGTACGCCGATGATATTCCATTTTCAACAAATCAAGTGTTGTGAATGCGACCTTCCATCGTCTAGGCTTGTTCTGCGCTTGACGTCACATTGGTGCTGTTCATAACCGTTGTCCGATTTGTTTGACGCAAGTTATTTCCATGTTACTTATTAATGTGAAATGCTTCGTCAGCCACAGTTTTATCTCTTTAGGGAATTTGCACCGTGATCTGTTCGTCGTAGGCTACATTCACTAGAGTAATAAAGAATCTAAAGGGCACGTCAGTGCTGTGCTTGCACCATTGTTTTGTGTGCTACGTCATCGTAATGGCTCATCGTAAATCCCTAGACCGGCGTTACGCTAATCTTACGGTCTGTTGTTTGTGGGACGGGTATAATCTGACGACTAACTGTGTGTTTATATGTTCGAAATTGGAGTCAACAACGATGGCCTAACATCATCAAGCCCTATACATTTTTAAAGAAATATGACGAT
Organism: Megaustenia siamemsis; assembly: GCA_032433765.1. Classification (NCBI taxonomy): domain Eukaryota; kingdom Metazoa; phylum Mollusca; class Gastropoda; order Stylommatophora; family Ariophantidae; genus Megaustenia; species Megaustenia siamemsis. The sequence goes on from JAVIAB010000159.1 coordinate 60,937,832, forward strand.
CATCACTTTCGGGAGGACGTGAACTTCTGGTATATGGTGGATAGGCGGCAGGAACCATTGCAGGCTATGCATGAAAAGTGTTCCTTGTTGCAGTTTCCTCATATTCAAGTCCATGGGGGACTGGTTGGTCTTAAAGCAGGACGCCGGCATCGGGGCAGAGAAGTTGTGGGTTCAAATCTCGACTCCACCGGTTGGGATTTTTATTTATGATTTCTCTTTGCGACAACCACCCCTGGTGTCAGCAGCGATGCCCGGTTTGAAACGTCGTCAGTTACTCATCGACGGAAAAAAACATGAGTACATCCGAATTCAGAGTTATCTGCCTGTGTGGCGAGGGACCACTGTGCACACGGCTGCCAGAGAAAAATGGATTAACACGCACAATTCAGTTCCTAGTCTCTAGGGACTTCGTCAGAGATGAGAGCTTGCGAACGCAACATCAACAAATCCATACTCAAAGGTCAGTTCCATGAAAAATGGAAACGAGAATACCCAAAGCATAACGAGAGTGACGGATACCACCAACTATCAAGGAGGGATCAAGTCATCATACTTCGCCTACACACTGGCCACAATAGAATGAGTAATTACATGTTCACCAAATTCAAAATGGTACAACCAGCCTATGCCACTGTACGCTGGGCAATATGGCTACAAAACATGCTCTAAAGGATTGCCCCCAGTACACAGACCTGAGAAGGGCAATGTGGTCCACGCCCACCTCCCTGGAAGAAAAACTATATGGGGCAATCGCTTCGCTTAACCAGACAGCTGACTTCATGAGAGAGTCTGCAATCCTACTCTGATTGAGTCTTGATCGCAGAGAGAGAGAGAGTGAGAGAGAGAGATCTATTCGACGCTGAAAGGCAAATAAGGAAGGAAAGAAGAGAAAGAAGACTTACTAAACTTATTCTTCGAAACGCTTTCGTGCATAAGCAAATTAACACCAGTGCCCATCAGGTATTATTATGTTCATCTAGCACGTCTCCATCAGCACTTTTTTTTTTCTCTCAATTGTTTTATTAATGTATTACCAAATTTATAACATCTGCTTGCTTAAATATATATTCAAAATGTATATAATTTGCTTATTGTTATTATTATTGGCTATGGAAGGCCTCGGTCTCACAGCAAACGAATTAAAATCCATAATTGCTCAACCGTCCGTGCCAGTGGAATCATCCGAATTACTAACTCATCTCCCAAGCAAAGAAAGGTAACTGTAGTCCCCATCGTAGCAGTCTCAGCACACGTCAAAAGACATAAGGCGAAACCGCGCAGAAAGTGAACACAGCCAACTGTTCCCCGTCATACGATGTCATCATTCATCGTAAACAAGCGGGATATCGAAGCAGGATCAAAACGGATGAGACACACAGCTCACGGTGTGTACAGAGCACTTAACTCAGTAGCTCCTGCAACAAGCCGGACTTGGAATATGAGGAAACTGCAAGAAGGAACACTTTTCAGACATAGCCTTCAATGGTTCCTGCCGCCTATCCACCATATACCATGGGAGTTTTCGTCCTCCGGAAAATGATGATCGTCGTAGCACTTTATGATCTTAGGCCATCATTGATGACTCCAATTCCAAACATATAGACACACAGTGGTGGTAAGTTATAATTTCCAATCCAACAGAAGCCACATGACCTGTAGTTAGTAAAAACACAATTGATGATGTTCTCCGCTCCCTTCTTGTAGCTGCCGCCACACGATCCTGATGTCTCATTAACTTGGACATCATTCAAGAACAATGTCAGATGAACATTCCATAGATATGGCTTTGCTGATGAAGTGATTGGTGCAACAGTTGTATCAATCATAGTGGAGGCTCCTGGTATGTGGTCATTAATATCACAGACGCCACATGATGTTGTTATATTCAGAATTTCTTTCAGGGGTGCAAATACGTGGCACACACATGGAGAGTGGTTTGTGGTCACAGTAATCCCATTAAAGGTAATTCTATGGTAGCATGGCATAGCTGTTTCAGAACAGCACAATCCTATGATGTTTTCTGTGTTCGCTATAAAATTGCTGCTGCTACCCAATCCTGACCAATTATAGGTGTGGACATTATTCACTTGCAATGACAAAACTGCTTTGTTTACATCATAAACCTCTGGAAGCGAATCATTTATGGGACTAATAGTACAATTTATTCTTCTATCGAGGATATCTTCATTGAGTCCCAAAAAAAAGTTCTTTGGTTAAAAAGCACGTATGCTTTTGAGTTAAACACACAATGAGCCCACTTCATAGATTCAAAATGATCCTTGCCAATGCCATCCGTTTGCACAAGTTAGGTCCTTAGCTACCAATGTCACAAACTAAGCCATCAAATTAACGACTTTATCTGCAGCGAAGGTTAACGAACTGTGAACAAACATTTATGTTCAAACCCCAGAATACATTTTCAAAAATCTGCCAACTCGCTGCAATAACATTTATCGTGATATTCAAAGTAAACATTGCTTAGTCCATAGTTCGAATATAAATAATTTGCTTTCATCAATATATTACCAAATTATCTCCTATATTCTAGTATTTTATATCATGTTCATGGAATCATTTTCATTGCAGACGAGGAATTACCCATATCTTCTTCAATTCCAGGCCCAGCATTTCTCAAAGCGTATAAAGGCTGATTGGTTCTGAAGGGAGATGATTTGTTTTTCTTAACAAACACTTAGGATCGACCAGACCCTTTTTCCACCTTGAGACACTACAGTCTATCAATGTATATATAATATTGTCACCTTGAGACACTTCAGTCTATCAATGTATATATAATATTGTCCAAATTGAGACACTTCAGTCTATCAATGTATATATAATATTGTCCAAATTGAGACACTTCAGTCTATCAATGTATATATAATATTGTCCAAATTGAGACGATTCAGGCTATCAATGTATATACATTATTGTCCACCTTGAGACACTTCAGTCAATCAATGTATATACATTATTGTCCACCTTGAGACACTTCAGTCTATCAATGTATATACATTATTGTCCACCTTGAGACACTTCAGTCTATCAATGTATATACATTATTGTCTACCTTGAGACACTCCAGTCTTTCTATGTATATACATCACTGTCCACCTTGAGACACTTCAGTCTGTCGATGTATATACATTATTGTCCACGTTGAGACTCTTCAGTCTGTCAATGTATATATTTATTTGTGTACACCTTCAGACTCTTCACTCTATTAATGTACATATATTATTGACCAACTTAAGAATCCTCAAGCTATGAATGTATATACATTATTGTCCAGCATAAGACTCTTCAGTCTGTCAATGTATATAGATTATTATCCATCTTGAGACACTTCAGTCTATCAATGCATATAAATTATTGTTCACATTGAGAATTGTCAGTCTGTCAATGTATATACATTATTGTCTACCTTGAGAAACTTCAGTCTATCAATGTATATACATTATTGTCCACCTTGAGACACTTCAGAATATCATTGTATATACATTTTTGTCCACCTTGAGAATAGTCTGCCTGTTAATGCATATATATTATTGTCCAGCTGAGAATCGTCAGTCTGTCAATATATATACATTATTGTCCACCTTGAGATTTTTCAGTCTGTCAATGTATATGCATTATTGTCCACATTGATACTCTTCAGTCTGTCAATTAATAGATACATTATTGTCTACCTTTGCGACACTTTAGTCTGTCAATGTATATGCATTATTGTCCACATTGATACTCTTCAGTCTGTCAATTAATAGATACATTATTGTCTACCTTTGCGACACTTTAGTCTGTCAATGTATATGCATTATTGTCCACATTGATACTCTTCAGTCTGTCAATTAATAGATACATTATTGTCTACCTTTGCGACACTTTAGTCTGTCAATGTATATGCATTATTGTCCACATTGAGACTCTTCAGTGTGTCAATGTATATACATTATTGTCCTCATTAAGACTCTTCAGTCTGTCAATGTATATACATTATTGTCCTCATTAAGACTCTTCAGTCTGTCAATGTATATACATTATTGTCCAACTTGAAATTCTTCAGTCTGTCAATGTATATACATTATTGTCCACCTGAAGACTCTTCAGTCTGTCAATGTATATACATTATTGTCCACCTTAAGACTCTTCAGTCTGTCAATGCATATACATTATTGTCCACCTTGAGACACTTCAGTCTGTCAATATCTAATCATTATTGTCCACCTTAAGATTCTTCAGTCTATCAATGTATATAAACTATTGTCTAACTTAAAACTCTTCATTCTGTCTATATATATACATTATTGTCCACCTTGAGACACTTCAGTCTGTCAATATCTAATCATTATTGTCCACCTTAAGATTCTTCAGTCTATCAATGTATATAAACTATTGTCTAACTTAAAACTCTTCATTCTGTCTATATATATACATTATTGTCCACCTTGAGACACTTCAATCTGTCAATGTATATACATTATTGTCCACCATAAGAATCTTCAGTCTGTCAATGTATATTTATTTGTGTTCACCTTGAGATTCGTCTGTCTGTTAATATATATACATTATTGTCCACCTTGAGATTATTCAGTCTATCAATGTATATACATCATTGTCCACCTTGAGACACTTTATCATTGTATATATATTTTTGTCCAGCTTGAGAATCGTCAGTCTGTCAATATATATACATTATTGTTCACATTGAGAATTGTCAGTCTGTCAATGTAAACACATTATTGTCCACATTATGGCTCTTCAGTGTGTCAATGTATATATATTATTTACCACCTTGAGATTCTTCAGTCTGTCAATGTATATACATTAATTTTCCACATTAAGGCTCTTCAGTGTGTCAATGTGTATACATTATTGTCCATCTTGAGAAACCTCAGTCATTTAATGTATATAAATTATTGTCTACTTTGAGAATCATCACTCTGTCAATGTGCATATTACTATAAATTATTGTCATACTTAAGAATTGTCAGTCTGTCAATGTATATACATTATTGTCCTCCTTAAGACTCTTCAGTCTGTCAATGTTTATAGATTATTATCCACCTTGACACAATTCAGTCTATCAATGCAAATACATTATTATTCACATTGAGAATGTAAGTCTGTCAATGTATATACATTATTGTCTACCTTGAGAATCATCAGTCTGTCAATGTACATATTACTGTACATTATTGTCCACCTTAAGAATCTTCAGCCTGTCAATGTATATACATTATTGTCCTCATTAAGCCTCTTCAGTAGGTCAATGTGTATACATTATTGTCCAACTTGAAATTCTTCAGTCTGTCAATGTATATACATTATTGTCCACCTTAAGACTCTTCAGTCTGTCAATGTATATACATTATTGTCCAACTTGAAATTCTTCAGTCTGTCAATGTATATACATTATTGTCCAACTTGAAATTCTTCAGTCTGTCAATGTATATACATTATTGTCCAACTTGAAATACTTCAGTCTGTCAATGTATATACATTATTGTCCACCATAAGACTCTTCAGTATTTCAATATCTAATAATTATTGTCCACCTTGAGACACTTCAGTCTGTCAATGCATATACATTATTGTCCACTTTAAGAATTGTCAGTCTATCAATGTATATACATTTTCTTAAACCTTGAGACTCTTCAGTCTGTCAATGTATATACATTATTGTCCACATTGAGACTCTTCAGTCTGTCAATGTATATACATTATTGTCCACCTTGAAACTCTTCAGTCTGTCAATGTATATACATTATTGTCTACACTGAAACACTTCAGTCTATCAATGTATATACATTATTGTCCACATTGAGACTCTTCAGTCTGTCAATGTATATACATTATTGTCCACCTTGAAACTCTTCAGTCTGTCAATGTATATACATTATTGTCCACATTGAGACTCTTCAGTCTGTCAATGTATATACATTATTGTCCTCATTAAGACTCTTCAGTCTATCAATGTATATACATTATTGTCCTCATTAAGACTCTTCAGTCTGTCAATGTATATACATTATTGTCCAACTTGAAATTCTTCAGTCTGTCAATGTATATACATTATTGTCCACCTGAAGACTCTTCAGTCTGTCAATGTATATACATTATTGTCCACCTTAAGACTCTTCAGTCTGTCAATGCATATACATTATTGTCCACCTTGAGACACTTCAGTCTGTCAATATCTAATCATTATTGTCCACCTTAAGATTCTTCAGTCTATTAATGTATATAAACTATTGTCTAACTTAAAACTCTTCATTCTGTCTATATATATACATTATTGTCCACCTTGAGACACTTCAATCTGTCAATGTATATACATTATTGTCCACCATAAAAATCTTCAGTCTGTCAATGTATATACATTATTGTCCACCTTGAGACACTTCAGTCTATCAATGCATATAAATTATTGTTCACATTGAGAATTGTCAGTCTGTCAATGTATATACATTATTGTCTACCTTGAGAAACTTCAGTCTATCAATGTATATACATTATTGTCCACCTTGAGACACTTCAGAATATCATTGTATATACATTTTTGTCCACCTTGAGAATAGTCTGCCTGTTAATGCATATATATTATTGTCCAGCTGAGAATCGTCAGTCTGTCAATATATATACATTATTGTCCACCTTGAGATTTTTCAGTCTGTCAATGTATATGCATTATTGTCCACATTGATACTCTTCAGTCTGTCAATTAATAGATACATTATTGTCTACCTTTGCGACACTTTAGTCTGTCAATGTATATGCATTATTGTTCACATTGATACTCTTCAGTCTGTCAATTAATAGATACATTATTGTCTACCTTTGCGACACTTTAGTCTGTCAATGTATATGCATTATTGTCCACATTGATACTCTTCAGTCTGTCAATTAATAGATACATTATTGTCTACCTTTGCGACACTTTAGTCTGTCAATGTATATGCATTATTGTCCACATTGAGACTCTTCAGTGTGTCAATGTATATATATATATTATATTCCACCTTGAGATTCTTCAGTCTGTCAATGTATATACATTATTGTCCTCATTAAGACTCTTCAGTCTGTCAATGTATATACATTATTGTCCAACTTGAAATTCTTCAGTCTGTCAATGTATATACATTATTGTCCACCTGAAGACTCTTCAGTCTGTCAATGTATATACATTATTGTCCACCTTAAGACTCTTCAGTCTGTCAATGCATATACATTATTGTCCACCTTGAGACACTTCAGTCTGTCAATATCTAATCATTATTGTCCACCTTAAGATTCTTCAGTCTATCAATGTATATAAACTATTGTCTAACTTAAAACTCTTCATTCTGTCTATATATATACATTATTGTCCACCTTGAGACACTTCAGTCTGTCAATATCTAATCATTATTGTCCACCTTAAGATTCTTCAGTCTATCAATGTATATAAACTATTGTCTAACTTAAAACTCTTCATTCTGTCTATATATATACATTATTGTCCACCTTGAGACACTTCAATCTGTCAATGTATATACATTATTGTCCACCATAAGAATCTTCAGTCTGTCAATGTGTATTTATTTGTGTTCACCTTGAGATTCGTCTGTCTGTTAATATATATACATTATTGTCCACCTTGAGATTATTCAGTCTATCAATGTATATACATCATTGTCCACCTTGAGACACTTTATCATTGTATATATATTTTTGTCCAGCTTGAGAATCGTCAGTCTGTCAATGTAAACACATTATTGTCCACATTATGGCTCTTCAGTGTGTCAATGTATATATATTATTTACCACCTTGAGATTCTTCAGTCTGTCAATGTATATACATTAATTTTCCACATTAAGGCTCTTCAGTGTGTCAATGTGTATACATTATTGTCCATCTTGAGAAACCTCAGTCATTTAATGTATATAAATTATTGTCTACTTTGAGAATCATCACTCTGTCAATGTGCATATTACTATAAATTATTGTCATACTTAAGAATTGTCAGTCTGTCAATGTATATACATTATTGTCCTCCTTAAGACTCTTCAGTCTGTCAATGTTTATAGATTATTATCCACCTTGACACAATTCAGTCTATCAATGCAAATACATTATTATTCACATTGAGAATTGTAAGTCTGTCAATGTATATACATTATTGTCTACCTTGAGAATCATCAGTCTGTCAATGTACATATTACTGTACATTATTGTCCACCTTAAGAATCTTCAGCCTGTCAATGTATATACATTATTGTCCTCATTAAGCCTCTTCAGTAGGTCAATGTGTATACATTATTGTCCAACTTGAAATTCTTCAGTCTGTCAATGTATATACATTATTGTCCACCTTAAGACTCTTCAGTCTGTCAATGTATATACATTATTGTCCAACTTGAAATTCTTCAGTCTGTCAATGTATATACATTATTGTCCAACTTGAAATTCTTCAGTCTGTCAATGTATATACATTATTGTCCAACTTGAAATACTTCAGTCTGTCAATGTATATACATTATTGTCCACCATAAGACTCTTCAGTATTTCAATATCTAATCATTATTGTCCACCTTGAGACACTTCAGTCTGTCAATGCATATACATTATTGTCCACTTTAAGAATTGTCAGTCTATCAATGTATATACATTTTCTTAAACCTTGAGACTCTTCAGTCTGTCAATGTATATACATTATTGTCCACATTGAGACTCTTCAGTCTGTCAATGTATATACATTATTGTCCACCTTGAAACTCTTCAGTCTGTCAATGTATATACATTATTGTCCACATTGAGACTCTTCAGTCTGTCAATGTATATACATTATTGTCCACATTGAGACTCTTCAGTCTGTCAATGTATATACATTATTGTCCACATTGAGACTCTTCAGTCTGTCAATGTATATACATTATTGTCCACCTTGAAACTCTTCAGTCTGTCAATGTATATACATTATTGTCCTCATTAAGACTCTTCAGTCTATCAATGTATATACATTATTGTCCTCATTAAGACTCTTCAGTCTATCAATGTATATACATTATTGTCCAACTTGAAATTCTTCAGTCTGTCAATGTATATACATTATTGTCCACCTGAAGACTCTTCAGTCTGTCAATGTATATACATTATTGTCCACCTTAAGACTTATCAGTCTGTCAATGCATATACATTATTGTCCACCTTGAGACACTTCAGTCTGTCAATATCTAATCATTATTGTCCACCTTAAGATTCTTCAGTCTATTAATGTATATAAACTATTGTCTAACTTAAAACTCTTCATTCTGTCTATATATATACATTATTGTCCACCTTGAGACACTTCAATCTGTCAATGTATATACATTATTGTCCACCATAAAAATCTTCAGTCTGTCAATGTATATACATTATTGTCCACCTTGAGACACTTCAATCTGTCAATGTATATACATTATTGTCCACCATAAGAATCTTCAGTCTGTCAATGTATATTTATTTTTGTTCACCTTGAGATTCGTCTGTCTGTTAATATATATACATTATTGTCCACCTTGAGATTATTCAGTCTATCAATGTATATACATCATTGTCCACCTTGAGACACTTTATCATTGTATATATATTTTTGTCCAGCTTGAGAATCGTCAGTCTGTCAATATATATACATTATTGTTCACCTTGAGACTTTTCAGTATGTCAATGTAAACACATTATTGTCCACATTAAGGCTCTTCAGTGTGTCAATGTATATACATTATTATCCAACTTTAGACTCTTCAGTCTGTCAATGTATATACATTATTATCCAACTTTAGACTCTTCAGTCTGTCAATGTATATACATTATTGTCTACCTTGAGACACTTCAGTCTGTCAATGTATATACATTATTGACAACCTTAAGAATTGTCAGTGTGTCAATGTATATACATTATTATCCAACTTTAGACTCTTCAGTCTGTCAATGTATATGCATTATTGTCTACCTTGAGACACTTCAGTCTGTCAATGTATTTACATTATTGTCCACCTACTGTCTGCCTTATGAGATGAACCTTCAGTCTGTCAACGTATATACATCATTATCCACCTTGAGATTCTTCAGTCTGTCATAATATTTACATTATTGTCTACCTACTGTCTACCTTAAGAATCTTCAGTCTGTCAATGTATATACATCATTGTCTTACTGATTCTCCTCCTCGTCTCTTAAAGATTGAAGAAGAAATTTGGTGATGTCTTCTATGTTTTGAGTCAAGCCACACTTAATACCAGGGCTACTAGTATTTTTGTCGGCTATTTTATTGTGGTGTACATCAGCGTGTCCTGTACTGTACATACAGGTTAACAGTTGTATGTCATTAAATAGCTACATCCACTCATGCCGTAGACACTATGTGTAAATTTTCTGTAGCATACTTTGAAAGTCAGTCACCAAGACTGCGGGATCGACATTCTGTGTAACCAGCCATGTTATTGTAACCAGCCATGTTATTGTAACCAGCCATGTTATTGAAGACGTTGCTGCTTCTCCATTCTCAGGCTGGACACTGTAGTGCTGTAGTTGCCAGATTTACTAGCCACCTCTCTACTTGTTTGGCGTGCCCTGAAAGGTTTTGGTTATCATGGCTTAGCCGGGATGGGGAGTGAGTTCACTCACAACACTCCCAGGCGGAAAATTATTTTAAAAAACTGTAATAATAAAATGTACATTAGTCGATCTAAGTCTATCTATCTATTGACCTTTCGAGCCGTAACCGGCCCATAGGGCGTAGACCAAGATACACCTTCTCCTATAAGAATTTTTTGTTCTAGCAATTTTCTTTTAAAGATATTTTATCAAATCTCGCCATCTGTCTCTGTTCTGTGCAAGCAGTTCTATCTCATTGAGGGAGCCGATTCCTGCTGCTCTTGCCTCTCTCATCAAGTAGTGTCTACGATCTAAGTAGTGTAGTGAAAATCCCCATCACACCACGTGGGGTATAATGAATATGGTGTTCTTATCCTCTTCTTTTCTCTTTCTCAATGATACCTAAAAGGTGTCGTGGTTTATATCATTTGTCGTTCTCGAACTGTCTGAATTTCCTTTGTTGTTACATGTCTCTGTCACTGCATCTATCCATCTTCTTCTGGGTCTTCCGCTTGGTCTTTTCCCGTGCATTCTGGAGAAGAACGCCCTTTATGGTGATTGGAAAGGATTCATTCTGACCAGGTGGCCAAACCATTTAAGTTAAGGTGACCATTCGTCCCGGATTGTCCGGGACAGTCCCGGAATTTGACATTTTTTGAACCTTTGTCCTGGATTAGCTGCCGTACCGGTTTTGTCCCGATTTTGGCATATTTTTTAGCTTTTGTCCCGGATTTGATAAAAAATAATTTGGGACACAAACGTTTACCAATTTTGCCATTTTGGTATACGGCGTACATTTCTTCAATTAAAAAATATATTATTCCGTTGCTGTGTAGACAATTTTGTTCAATATCAAAACAGTAGAATGCGCTCCTAGTTTTAAATCTCGAATATATTCGTTGTGTTACTAACTTTCACTTTCACTTTTGCAAAAAATGGCACCGAAGCGTAATTGTAGTTTTAATCAAGATTTACAAAAGGAATACCCTTTTATAAAAAAAGTCTACATCGTCATCAGACTTCACTGTAAGATGTAATATATGTTCATCCGGGTTTACTATTAACCATAGTGGACGTGGTGATATTAAGAGCCATATAAATAGTGATAAACATAAGAGAGCCGTCGCTACTGCTGCATCAAGCTCGTCGTTGACAAATTTTTTTCGAGCTGAACAGGTTGGTGACAAAGAAGAACAGTTAGCTGCTACAGAAGGTGCCTTTGCATATCATACAGTGATGCACAATCACACGTTTAGATCTATGGACTGCACATCAAAATTGCTTCAGGTAACTTTAGAACCAAAATTTGCTTGTGCACGTACGAAAACAGAAGCTATTATTCGGAATGTGTTCACACCCCATGCTCTAAACGAGTTGAGATGTTGAGTTGAAACGTAACATTTATCTCCATACTGACAGATGCCTCCAACCACAAAGAAATCAAGATTTTTCCTTTGCTTGTCAGATACTTTGATCGCAATAAGGGACTGAAAGTTAAAATATTGGAGTTGAAGTCATTGCCGGGTGAAACATCTGATATAGTAAGTAGTTTTCTTATTGACTGTCTAACTGAAAATGGTTTAGAACTGAAAGTAGTTGGATTATGTGCAGACAACACAAATTCTAATTTTGGGGCGCTGAAAGAAAAGGACAGAACAATGTTTTCACAAAACTGAAAGAAAACCTTGGACATAGTTTGATAGGTGTTGGGTGTGCTTGCCATATTTTCCACAACACTGTTCGAGCAGCTGCAGACGTATTGCCTGTTGATGTTGAAATGACTATTGCAAAAATTTATCTGTACTTCAAATCATAGACAGTTAGAGTTGAAAGTCTCAAGGAGTTTTGTCAGTTTGTCGACACAGACTTCCAGATGATTTTAGGTTATGCACAAACTAGGTGGCTTGCGCTCTTGCCTGCTGTTGAAAGGGTTCTTTCCATGTTCCTGCCTCTAAAATCATATTTTCAATCTCAAGACAGATGCCCAGTTTTCTTACAGGAATTCTTTGAAAACCCACTGTCTGAGGCATGGCTTATTTTGGTTCACAGTCAGGCATCCTCTTTCCACGAAGCAGTGCAGAAAGTAGAGGGACAGATGGTCACTGTATTTGAAGTCATTGACAACATCAATAGGTTGAAAGCTATCTTGGAGTCCAAGCTGGAATACGGCTTCTTGCCATCAAGAGTTCAGATAATCCTTGAAAAGATGGAAATGGAAGGACTTCCACGTGATGATGTGAAAAAGTTTAACGCCAGTGTTTCTTCATTTTATGAAACAGCTTTAAGTTATTTGAAGAAATGGGCTGCAAATAATTTTCAAAACCTAGAGTCTTACAGCTGGGCAATGCTGAACAGAACACCAAATTGGGAAGATATTGAGAAGTCTTCATCATTAGTGAGTCAAACAGTGCCTTCAGTCGACTTTCCAGAAAATGAAATGTATGACGAATATGTCTACATGAAACAGTTCATTACTTCACAAAAAATTAGTGAGTGGAGTCTTAATAAAACATTACCAGGGCAGCGTTGGGTTGAACTAGCTTCCCACTTCAGAAACAATCATGTGCCCGTTTCACATATTCTGAAGTTGGCAGAGTTCTTTTTGTGTCTACCTGGAACAAATGCTGCAACAGAACGAGTGTTTTCTCTGATGAACACTTTGTGGACAAATGATAAAACACAACTAGGTGTTGAAACTTTAAAAGCCATGTTGATCACCAAAGTGAACTATGAGGGAACATGTGTCGAATTTTATAAGATGCTGCATACAGAGAAGGACATTTTACAGAAAATTCACTCATCTGAAAAGTACAGCATCTCTGTTTCACCTTCAATTTAAGTGAGTATCACTGTTTTTTTAATCTCCTGATTATCCTGATAGCGTATTGTAGGTCTATATTATTAAATGTTTTAAAATGTATGTATTATTCACTTGAAAATGACAGCAAGAAGAAATGTAATTTTATTGGTGGAAAATTGAAGTAAAATTATTCCGTCCCGGAATGAGATTTCAAAAATATGGTCACCTTATTTAAGTTGTTGTTGTTTTATATATTCTTGGCAGGGATTAGTTCCTACCATTTTTCTTATGGTTTCATTTGGTATTCTATATATTCTTGTGTTGTTTGTTACTTTTCTCATGCACAATATGGTGTTAGTGACCATACTTTTTATAGACCTTCGGCACATGGTTTTTTTGGGTAGTGTGGTCGATGTTACGCCCATGCCGCTTTACTTATCCAGAAAAAATCCGGTACCCATTTAAGGCTGGATGGATCTTGCAGCCGTGGGTCTGAAACAATCCCAGTTTTTGTCCTTTGTAGTCTAGTTCACTAACCACTGAGCTATCGCGGATCTTACTCCATATAAAACAATAATATATGGATGGTTGCAAGATTGTGAGAATGATATGAATAAACATGACAAAGAATAATATTATATATCGACTTTATTAACAGAAAATAAAGAATTATCATTTTCAAATCAGGCGTGGTAGCACTAATCGTGTAACTTTTTTTGCAGGAACAAATTATGATGTGTAATCGTTGATTTAAGATCTTGAATTATGAGATTAGCTTCAGCTTTAATTCAACAGCACATAGGACCAGTCCATAAGTGCTTAGATATGTATTGTGTTGTTATATGCACATTGCCACATAATTTGCGTTCAACAATTTTTCTTTATTGAGTACCGGCTCCGTATTGAATGTTGGCTACCATGGAGCGCTATTCCACTTTGTCATTTACTATGATGGTGCATATTTTTCATTGGCTGACTTGTCCAGCTTTTGATGTTAATTGTCCATGTTAGTCTTGGTCTACTTCTACCTCTTATACCTTGTTTTTTTCCCTTCTAAGATTAATTTTAGTTGGCTGCTGTTTCAGATTGTTGTTCAGATTGTGTTTAATAGTTCCCATTTCATTTTTGTTGTTTTAAGACTTCATCGTTTGTTTTCTTTTCTTTCCATCAATTTCCACCTGTTCTTTTATAAATACAATCCACATTTCAAAGGCTTACATTTTATGTTCTGTTTTCTTGTCTAATTTCCATTTTGTTGCACCATACATGAGTCTTGATAAGATATACAATATTGCTATTTTTAGTTTTAGCTCTGATGTTATTTGTTTTTATGTTAGTATATTTTTCATGACAATAAAATTACTTTTTGCCATTCTTATACTTTTTTTTTTATTTCATTTTTACATTTTCCTTCACTGATTACAATATGACCAAGGTAGTTGTAGTTCTTGAACTGTCTCTAGGTCTATTACTTCAACCTTGATATCTATTTGTTGGCTTTGAATATTATCTTTGTTTATGATCACCGTTATAGTCTTTCGGATATTCATATCTAATCCATATTTTTTGCTTGTCATGTTTATTTCAATAAAAATATAAGTAATTAATTAATTATTAAGGCGCTGTGAGTATAGGTTCGATCCTGCTTTGGTCCATATTTTTTTCTGTTGTTGATTATATATTTGTCATTTTTTCCGAGTGCTGTAAACATACCTCTTCCTCTGAATTGATTCGATTATTAATGTTTAGGCCTGGCATCTCTGTGTTGTTTTTAAAACTTTACTCCGTCTATAGATTGAATAAGCAAGGCGATAGGACGCATCTCTGTCTTTCTCATCGTTTTATATCAATGGGTGTATATCAGTCTCTTCAGTCAACAATAGAACTGATACAATGCACTGTAGATAGAACATTGTTGAAGGACATGATCGCCTACGCCAACCGGTATGGCACATGATGATGATGATGATGATGATGATGATGATGATAATGATGAAGGAGTTGATGCATGATACCTACACAGTTGATCGTGACCTTGAATATAATTTCTGTGAAAAAATCACCGAAGATGTTCATACAGTTACCATATCAACATGTTCTCTCGATTTAGTACCCATTTCAACTGCTGATTCATCAGGGCATACTTCGAGAGAAGCTATAATCCTGTATATAATTGTATTGATAACATAGTGCCAATGTTAAACAAAACTGATATACCTGCGCGACCCTCGTTTGAACAGGTGTAGTTGACACCTGCCTCAAAACCTTCCACATTTGGAGATCAATAGAAGATGTACAATTAGACCATAGACCTGCTACACATGTTCGAACAGCGGCTGCCTGCCTGTTTAAGAAAATAAAACAAAACAAGCGAACAAAAGTTGTCCATCAGAAGCGACAAGGTAATGATTTGATTGAATCATTAAATCATCATTATGTGCCATGACTGCAAGGCCATATTGTTATGTCTCTCATTACTCTCATTAGTTTCCTTTAATTTCTTTTCTCCACTGACTTTCTTCCATCCAATTTGACATTTTCTCCTCTATCCTCAAGTTGCCCGATATCTTTTTTACATGTCGCTTGTTTCCCATGTTTGCATTACTTTTACTTTTACTGAAAAAAAGCTCTGAATATTTTGTCTAAATATCTTTAGTATCAAAACGATTCTGCTGTAAAACTCACTTATAGTAGTCTCTAAGTATATTGTAGAGTTCTTAAATGTTATGTAGGGCCAGTCTTAACAACTGAATATGTATCATGGACAATAGGACAACAGACAACAAAAATCAATGGCGTCTTTAGAAATGTGGTTTTACAGAAGAATGTTGAGAATACCATGGACAGCTGAGTAATGAAAACGTACTGAAAGAGGTCAAAGCAAAAAGAGAGCTAATTTCCAATATTAGGGAGAGACAACCATCCGTTTTTGGCCATGTAATGAGAAGAGAACAACTGGAATAAATTGTAAAATGTGGGAAAATTGAGGGACGAAGAGATAGAGAGAAGAAAAGAGAAAAGAAAAGAGAAAAGATATCAGACAGCTTAAGAAAATGGCTTGGCAGAATGTCAACAACAGAAATGATAAATAACTGTCGAGATCGAAAATTGTGGAGAGACATGATCACCTACGCCAGCAGGCCCGGTACATGATGATCATAGTAGTTTCTAATTAAGTATCTGCTATAGTAGTCTCTAAGTATCTGCTATAGTAGTCTCTAAGTATCTGCTATAGTAGTCTGTAAGTATCTGCTATAGTAGTCTCTGAGTATCTGCTATAGTAGTCTCTAAGTATCTGCTATAGTAGTCTCTAAGTATCTGCTATAGTAGTCTCGAAGTATCTGCTATAGTAGTCTCTAAGTATCTGCTATAGTAGTCTCTAAGTATCGGCTATAGTAGTCTCTAAGTATGTGCTATAGTAGTCTATAAGTATCTGCTATAGTAGTCTCTAAGTATGTGCTATAGTAGTCTCTAAGTATCTGCTATAGTAGTCTCTGAGTATCTGCTATATTAGTCTCTAAGTATCTGCTATAGTAGTCTCTAAGTATCTGCTATAGTAGTCTCTAAGTATATGCTATAGTAGTCTCTGAGTATCTGCTATAGTAGTCTCTAAGTATCGGCTATAGTAGTCTCTAAGTATCTGCTATAGTAGTCTCTAAGTATCTGCTATAGTAGTCTCTAAGTATCTGCTATAGTAGTCTCTAAGTATCTGCTATAGTAGTCTCTAAGTTTCTGCTATAGTAGTCTCTAAGTATCTGCTATAGTAGTCTCTAAGTATCTGCTATAGTAGTCTCTGAGTATCTGCTATAGTAGTCTCTAAGTATCTGCTATAGTAGTCTCTAAGTATATTATATAGTAGTCTCTGAGTATATTATATAGTAGTCTCTGAGTATCTGCTATAGTAGTCTCTAAGTATATTGTAAAGTAGTCTCTAAGTATCTGCTATAGTAGTCTCTAAGTATGTGCTATAGTAGTCTCTAAGTATGTGCTATAGTAGTCTCTAAATATCTGCTAAAGTAGTCTCTAAGTACCTGCTATAGTAGTCTCTAAGTAAGTATCTTGTATAGTAGTCTCTAAGTATCTGCTATACTAGTCTCTAAGTATGTGATATAGTAGTCTCTAAGTAAGTATCTCGTATATTAGTCTCTAAGTATATTGTATAGTAGTCTCTAAGTATGTTGTATAGTAGTCTCTAAGTAAGTATCTTGTATAGTAGTCTCTAAGTATATTGTATAGTAGTCTCTGAGTATGCATTTTGTATAGTAGTCTCTGAGTATGTTGTATTGTAGTCTCTAAGTATGTTGTATAGTAGTCTCTAAGTATGTTGTATAGTAGTCTCTAAGTATGCATTTTGTATAGTAGTCTCTAAGTATGCATTTTGTATAGCAGTCTCTGATTATGTTGTATTGTAGTCTCTAAGTAAGTATCTTGTATATTAGTCGCTGAGTATGTTGTATAGTAGTCTCTAAGTAAGTATCTTGTATTGTAGTCTCTAAGTATCTTGTAGAGTAGTCTCTAAGTAAGTTTCTTGTATAGTAGTCTAAGTATCTTGTACTTTCGGCTCTAAGTAGCTTGTATATTCGCATCTGGTATTCGTAGACTAGTCGTCTGTAAGTAAATATCTAGTATATTAGTCTCTAAATATATTGTATAGTATTCACTGAGTATCTTGTATAGTAGTCTCTAAGTATTTTGTATGGGAGTCTTTCGTTTGTGTTATTTTCTTGTCCAAGATGTATGTCTTAATAATAGACTTGTCTCAATAAAATTATTTGAAACATTGTTTCCTTACTGCCAATAACAAGGACTGCAACATTATGTCGCCTGTATGGCTACAGGGACCAGCATTGTAAAGGAAGAAAAGCAAGAATCGCTGTCACCCATCACGTGTGTTGTAAGAGGCGACTTAGGAGATGAGGAATATTTGCTCGCGCACTCGATTTGAACGTGCATTGAGCGACCATGATGACAAATTTACCAAAGCATTTTTAGAACTACTTTAACAAATGGTGGTTCGGATACGGGGTCTGCTGTAACAAGTGGTAGATAGGATACGGGGTTTGCTGTAACAAGTGGTAGATAGGATACGGGGTTTGCTGTAACAAGTGGTAGATCGGATACGGGGTTTGCTGTAACAAGTTGTAGATCGGATATATGTATTGCTGTAGCAAGTTGTAGATCGGATATATGTGTTGCTGTAACAAGTGGTAGATCGGATACGGGAAATGCTGTAACAAGTGGAAGATCGGATACGGGGTTTGCTGTAACAAGTGGTAGATCGGATATAGGGTTTGCTGTAACATGTGGTAGATCGGATATATGTATTGCTGTAGCAAGTTGTAGATCGGATATATGTGTTGCTGTAACAAGTGGTAGATCGGATACGGGAAATGCTGTAACAAGTGGTAGAGCGGAAATATGTATTGCTGTAACAAGTTGTAGAGCGGATACGGGAAATGCTGTAACAAGTGGTAGAGCGAATACGGGAAATGCTGTAACAAGTGGTAGAGCGGGTACGTGAAGTGCTGTAACAAGTGGAAGAGCGGATAAGGTGATTGCTGTAACAAGTGTTAGAGTAGATATGGGGATGCTGTAACAAGTGGCACAACAGATATGAGGATTGCTGTAACAAGTGGCACAACATATATGGGGATTGCTGTAACAAGTGGCACAACAGATATGAGGATTGCTGTAACAAGTGGCAGAGCAGATAAGGGGATTGCTGTAACAAGTGTCACAACAGATATGGGTATTGCTGTAACAATTAGCACTACAGATATCAGGATTGCTGTAACAAGTGGCACAACAGATATGGTGATTGCTGCAACAAGTGGCACAACAGATATGGAGATTGCTGTAACAAGTGACACAACAGATATCAGGATTGCTGTAACAAGTGGCACAAAAGATACGGGGATTGCTGTAACAAGTGGCACAACAGATATGAGGATTGCTGTAACAAGTGGCAGAACAGATATGGGGATTGATGTAACATGTGGCACAACAGATATGGGGAATGCTATAACAAGTGGTACAACAGATATGGGGATTGCTGTAACTAGTGTCACAACAGATATGGGGATTGCTGGAACAAGTGGCAGAATAAATACGAGGATTGCTGTAACAAGTGGCAGAAAAGATATGGGGATTGCTGGAACAAGTGGCACAACAGTTATGGGGATTGCTGTAACAAGTGGCACAACAGATATGAGGATTGCTATAACAAGTGGCACAACAGATATGGGGATTACTGTAACTAGTATCACAACATATATGGGGATTGCTGGAACAAGTGGCAGAACAGATATTGGATTGCTGTAAATAATGTCACAACAGATATGGGGATTGCTGGAACAAGTGGCAGAATAGATATGGGGATTGCTGTAACAAGTGGCAGAACAGATATGGGGTTGCTGTAAAATGTGTCACAACAGATATGGGTATTGCTTTAACAATTGGCACAACAGATATGGGGATTGCTGTAACAAGTGTCATAACAGATATGGGGATTGCTGTAACAAGTGGTACAATAGATATGGGGATTGCTGTAACAAGTGGCAGAACAGATATGGGGATTGCTGTAACATGTGGCACAACAGATATGGCGATTACTGTAACTAGTATCACAACATATATGGGGATTGCTGGAACAAGTGGCAGAACAGATATTGGGATTGCTGTAACTAGTGTCACAACAGATATGGGGATTGCTGGAACAAGTGGCAGAATAGATACGAGGATTGCTGTAACAAGTGGCAGAACAGATATGGGGATTGCTGGAACAAGTGGCACAACAGATATGGGGATTGCTGTAACAAGTGTCACAACAGATATGGGGATTGCTGTAACAAGTGGCACAACATATATGAGGATTGCTGTAACAAGTGGCACAACAGAAATGATTATTGCTGTAACAAGTGGCAGAACTGATATGGGGATTGCTGTAACAAGTTGCAGAGCGGATATACATACATTCCTGACTGTAGTGATACTGGTTTCTTTGATAGGATATGACACAGTTATGCAACACTACAGTACGATTCTACTCATCATCATCATCAAGTAACGGACCTGCTGGATTCGGTGATCATGTCTCTCCACAACTTTCGATATCGACAGTTATTTATCATTTCTGTTGTTGACCTTCTGCCAAGTCTTTCTGTTAAGCTGTCTGGTATCTTTTCTCTCTGCTTCCCTCTACCCCTTCGTTCCTCAATTTTCCTCAGTTGTTACAATATATTCTAGCTGTTCTCTTTTCATTACAATATAATACTACAAAATGATGATTGTTTCTTCCTAATATTGGAAATTAGCTCTCATTTTGCTTTTGCCTTTTTCAGAACGTCTTCATTACTCTTCTTAGCTGCCCATGGTATTCTTAACATTCTTCTGTAAAACCATATTTCTACAGACTCCAGTGATTTTCTTGTCTGCTATCCTATTGTCCATGGTTAACATCCATATTTTAAGCCTGGCTCTACATTACTTTTAAGAACTCTTTTTTTCTTTCTATTGTCAAAGATGTATTGCACAGTATCTTCCTCATTCTTTGGAAAGCTGCTTTTGCCTGAGCCATTCTTCATCTCACCTCTGTTGTACATACAAAATCTACTATCTACCTATAAAAGCGTAGATAAACACTGTTGTTTTTAAAGAGTCCATGATCATCGTGATAGCGGTGTCTATCCGTGTCACCTCTTTTACTCATCAACGCAAACTGATGACATGAATTAATAATAACGTTGTTAGTGATGAGCCATGCTCCCCATTGGACGCTGATCAAAGTCGGCGCTGACGCTGGTCGCCTGCTGTACTGTCGGCCTCACCCCTGACAGCCTTGCTGGAAGGATGGACTTGAGATTTGCGTCACTGCCTGACTGCTTCTTACTTAATGGAACAGCGGCTCAAAACTGGCCAGGAAACTAATGCTGAGCTTCCCCTTGTGATCTCCGTATAGTGGTACTTCTCGCTGTTTTACTGATGGACGGTCATGCAGACGTTCAGAGATCAGACCTCAGATTTCTCTGCAACCTTACTGTTCGTTCTTTACCATAGCGATCATACTCACAAACACTGACAGAATCACTGACCAAAACTGTTCACTCATAAAATAGGACTGAGTTTATTCACAGTTCATCTGACCAGTTACACCACAAAGTAGACAAAACCAGCGACGTACTCAACCCCGGCTGCTCACACATAATTAACATGGAATATTCATCTCTTCCACTCAAGTTGAAACAGTTAGCGATCTTCTTGCTCGCACATCCTCACATTAAGACTTCACTTGTCCAACCAAAAACTAATCAATGGCTGAACTCTGGCTCACACATAATTAACATGAAAATATTCAGCTCCTCCACTCAAGCTGAAACAGTTAGCGAGCTCCTTGCTCACACATAATAAATATGAACATTTAACACGACACATTTGAATGTTGGTAAGCCATAATGGCTACTGCCTTCCGACGACCCTTCTCCCAGGCCTACCGTAAGAATAAAAACTCCCCACCTAACCTTGTGATTTGACTGTATCTTTCATTGTCAGCCAATCCCCGACCCTCTTACATCCTCTTCCCCTCTAATTGAACCCTCTGGATTTTGATCCAGAGAATGCATTATTCTAACTGAGCTGATTACCTCACTCACTCCCCGTCAAATGTCCACGTTTTCCTGACTCACTCACTCGTGTTATTGTTACACATTCTCACCCTCCCACTGTTACAGGTGAATATAAATTATGATTGTTGCCCTACTCCACATTTGATGTCAGAACGTGCTCTAAACATAAGAAATCAAATCTCCATGACCAGAATATATAACCAACGAGATATTCACGCTAACCAGACATAAAGAAATGAGTCTGCTACATATACACAACCAAAGGTGGACAGCACGTTACCGCAATCATGTAGACGGACATGCACGTGCCCATCCAAAAGAAATGAAAAGTAAATATAAGTAAAGTTACTATCTACGAACCATACGGTTAGTGTTCGCGACCATCTCTCTCCACATCACTTGGTCAGCTGTCAAAAAAAGCTGTCACCATACCTTTCAGGAGTGTACGTTAAATTCCACTATTAAATTCCTAAAGAACGATTCCCTAAACTATACATTATCCATTCTATATTTGAAAAAAAGCTGTCTAGTTTATTTGTCTCCAGCCAGCAGCAAACACGTTATTTTGAGCTTTGCAGCGGAAGGCAATCTGAGCATCAGAGGCAATCCTTCTTTGATTATCTCTTCCTCTGATGATCCATTTGAAGTTAAAATGAGTAGGACGTGTAGACAAGACTACCAAGATTGGGCCTTCATTTTTAAACTTTCATTAACTATATTAAAAACGTAAAGAGTGACAGTATATCACGCCAAGTGACGTATAGGAAGTATGGTGTTAGTGACCGTCACGCCAAGTGGCGTATAGGTAATTAGGTGTTAGTGATCCGTCAAGCGAAGTGGCGTATGGGGAATATGGTGTGAGTGACCCGTCAAGCCAAGTGGCATATGGCGAATATAGTGTTAGTGACCGTCACGCCATGTGGCGTATAGGTAATATGGTATTAGTGATCATAATTTTTACCTTAGACATGATTTTAGCGATAATGTGGACGGTATTACATCCATGCTGCATTAACTTCACAGAAAAAAGGTACCCATTTAAGACTGGGTGAACCTGTGGGCCGTCGATCAGGATCGAACACGGCGCTTGTCCTTTGTAGTTCTGTCCACTAAAAACTGAACTAATTTGGCTCCCATTTCAATAACTATAGTTTTCCCAAAATTTTTCCTCCACTGAAGAGCACTACATTTATCTGCCATACAAAAACTGGTTACATTATAACTCAGCAAAATAAACACATACACTATAAATCGGCAGAATAAACACATATACTATAACTCAGCAGAATAAACACATACACTTAACTCGGCAGATTAAACACATACTCTATAACTCAGCAGAATAAACACATACACTATAACTCAGCAGAACAAACACATACACAATGACTCAGCAGAATAAACACATTCATCTCAACTCAATAAAATAGAATAAACATAAAAATATCTACTACATTGTAAAAACTCACTGACAAAACTGGTTCAGCTTAACTACATCAGCTAAAGTAGAAAATTTGGGATTCCCTCATCCCATGTTAGGAATTTCAATACTGGTTGTTGGCAACCAAGGAGGTCAGGACAATCTGCCTCTTCTGCATCGTCTTTGCAATCTAAAAGCAGGTTAGAAAAATAAACCATTTGGGGGCTGTGATTTGTGTTAAGATTAGAATATATCAGTCGATCATTCTATCAAGATTAGAATATATAAGTTGACTATTTGTGTTATAATTAGATTATATTAGTTGACCATTTGTGTCAAGATTAGATTATATTAGTTGACCATATGTGACAAAATTAGATTATATTATTTAACCATTTGTGACCAAATTAGAATATATTAGTTTGACAATTTGTGTCAAGATTAGATTATATTAGTTGCCCATTTGTGACAAAATTAGATTATATTAGTTGCCCATTTATGTCAAGATTAGATTATATTAATTGCCCTTTTATGTCAAGATTAGATTATATTAGTTGCCCTTTTGTGTCAAGATTAGATTATATTAGTTGCCCTTTTGTGTCAAGATTAGATTATATTAGTTGCCCTTTTATGTCAAGATTAGATTATATTAGTTGCCCTTTTGTGTCAAGATTAGATTATAATAGGTGCCCTATTGTGTCAAGATTAGATTATATTAGTTGATCGTTTGTGTCAAGATTAGATTATATTAGTTGACTATTTGTGTCAAGATTAGATTATATTAGTTGACCATTTGTGTCAAGATTAGATTATATTAGTTAATCGTTTGTGTCAAGATTAGATTATATTAGTTGATCGTTTGTGTCAAGATTAGATTATATTTGTTGACCATTTGTGTCAAGATTAGATTATATTTGTTGACCATTTGTGTCAAGATTAGATTATATTAGTTGACCATTTGTCGTAAAAAAGGACAAGCGCCAGGACCAGATAATATATCTATAGATGATTTAAAAGATTTATGTGAGACTGTTATTCAAATATCATAACGAATTTGCTTAATGACATTTATAACCACGCTCAGATTCCGTATGCTTTTCTACTATCTACATTTTATTACAAGAAACGCCATCCCGCTCTGTCTCTTGCTTTGATGGTGCAGGTTGTCTTAGGCTGACTTGTCCATCTTTTGATGTTACTGGTCCAGGTTAGGTTTGGTCTGCCTCTGCCTCTTTTAACTTGCATTTTCCCTCCCAATATTACTTTTAATAGGCTGGTGTGTCTTTTAACATGCCCCACAACTTTAATTTGTCTTGTTCTAATTAATTAATAAAAGATCAGCCACTGACATTATGACATGCAGGAAAGACCGAAAGTGTGGAGAGAGATGATCGTCTACGCCAGCCGGCATGACACCTGATTGTTATTATTTGAGGTAACATTAGAATACAATTGTTGCAGATTTGTGGAAAGATTATAATATATTATTTGACCATTTTAGCAATATTACGATACACTAGTTCACTATTTTTAAGTTAGATAAACATATACTAGTTGTCAATTTCTCGAAATATTAGAATATATTACTTCACTTTCTGTGATAAGATTAGAAATGATTACTTGACTATTTGTGATAAGGTTAGAATATATTACTTAACTATTTGTGATAAGTTTATAATATATTACTTGTCTATTTGTGATAAGATTAGAAAACATCAGCTTATTATTTGTTGCAAAGTTACAATATACGCGTTGACTGTTTCTAGAAAAAATAAGGAAGAGCTGATTATTTGTTGACATATTACAATAAACTATACCGCGGTCACAAATGTTTGCCGTCTGGTTTGAGTGAATTTCTCAACAAATACGTATCCTAGATACTTTTTTTTCTTTTCCCACTGTCCTGTATTTGTCCCAACTATAATATTTTAAATCATAAATGTTATATAGACTGCACAGATTTATCAAAACCGTCATTTTCTTTCTTATTCTTATCAGTTTCTTAATACATTATTCCTCACACCGAATTAATTTGACAGTAGTGTAGTATATTTATTCTATTTCACAAATCAAAGGCGTACAATTGTTCATCAGTAGGTAATACTCCGTAAAATGATTGCCGATATGTCAATGACTTTGTTCCGTCTAAGTACAGTTTTTAATGTCTTTAGCGTCAATAATTCTTTGCCTTTGAAAAATAGATAGATCTCGTTAAATCACTTCTTTGTCCAAGTTATCGAATGTATATTTCCCTGCTTGCCCTCTTTTGGTTTGAATAGAAACATTACTTTGTTCAGTGAGCCATCTCGATGATGTCTGGGCACTAATAACATGGGCATGTGGGTTCAAAGTTTAAAGAAGCAGCTTTTCACATTTAGCCTCAAAAGTAAAATATTTATATAATTCAAATGTCAAATTCTTGATAGTATTGATTCTAGGCACAAACACCATTCCGATGAAACTACACATTTTGAGTTAGGAAACTCCTCAATATAATGCAATGAGATTCAGAAAACGAGGCAGTGACGCAAATTTTCAGCGCTTTCTGAAATTCACGTTCATCTTGCGCAAATTCGTTTAAGATTTTCTTAAACGAAACATGAAATGAGTTAGTTTGAACGGCCAGATGAAAGCTGCCACAATATGATCTGTAGAACTTGTAAATACTAACTAAGCGAGGGCTAGGATATATTTATTATATAGACGCGAAATTTCGCACTAAAAGGTGAAGAGACGGAATTGAAGATGGAATTGATGAACTGTTTGCACGCCACAATAGGTATTGCAATGCAGTGCGCGGAGAGTGAAACGTGACGTTAAAAAAATACGATGACGTAGTTTGAGGGTAGTTAGAAAGATGGCCTAGAGAGGGTGGGTTGACGGTTGGAGACCGCTGGCCAGAGATGAACAGGAAAAAGGGCAGCTGATCAGTGATCACTTGAGCGAGTCGTGCATGGAAGACCCGGGCTGCCAGAGATCACCCACTGTTAATATGAACGTGATTCATAGGATTGTTCAGTGAGTTCATAGACGATTTGTGTTGTAAAGTGATTTGATAAACTGTTCACCTGGAACAAAGTGTGCATGAAGGACTCGTGTGGCCAGAGATCCTCTACTGTTGATATAAACATTATTATAGGATTGTTCATAGACGATTTGTGTTGTCAGTTGATTTGATAAACTGTTGACTTTTGAATAAAGAAAATGACAAGGTTAGAGTACTACTAACTTAATCTTCATATAACTCGTCATCAACTGTTTTACAATATTCTAAAAGTTAAGAATATATCTGGGAGGAGAAGAAATCTACCCTAATTACATGGCAAGAATTAAACATTTGTAACACGCTGTTCTTGATGATATCATTATAAATAAATGTGCATTTTCTTTACTTCACTAATGCTGAGATATAATTTATTAAACAACAGCAAACATTTGTGAACGCTTTTATGAAGCTCCACTTAGTGACGCTTTATTTAGTGATGCCATTAGTAGTGTGGCTTCATTTAGTGACGCTTTATTTAGTGACGTCACATGTAGTGACGCTCAATCCTCTTTGGCTATTTATAACTTATGGATGCTGGTTACGTTGTTTTATAGATCTCTGCAGTTTGTCTTAGTACATTGTAACACACATAAGGTGGTGGATCGGATATGGGTACTTTCTGAATGTAACTGAGCTGGTTCTATAAATAACATAGAATATAGAAGAGTCACATAACACTCTCTCAACGTGCCCATATCGTGAGTTCTTCATTCATCCCATTAGATAAAGAAGCCCTTTATAATTTATCAGCAAAAATCAACAATCAAGAATGAATCAAACAAAACGATGTCAACATTCACATCTTGAGCTTTTACCACATTCTTCAACATACAGAAACAATCTTACAACTTACCAACAAGAACCATGAGACAAGCCAGAGCTAGACAAGCCGCCAGTGACGTCGCCATATTGTAATAGGTGATGGATCTGAAGTTTATGTGTTTTTTGTTTTGTTTCGGCGAGTATTTCCGGTATTCTAACCGAGTTGAGGTCAATGAACTGTTGAAAGAGCAAGATGGCGTCTAATATGTTACAGTGTTTGTCTTGATCGCCGTAAAAAAAATAACATATTTGTGTTATTTTGTTGTGTCTAATCCCGTGATCAAACACTTGGCATTTGTTTGATACTGTGGCAGCAAATTTCTCTTTAATTCCTTGCTTTTTAAGAAACCCTACATTGATATGTCTACCCTTTTGTGTTGTAGTATATCTTTTCAATTTAAGTTTGGCTGGCATCTGAAGCCACATCTGCTCCTCTATAGTAGTAGGACACACTTTGTACAGAGCTTCGCAGATGGAAGTAACCTGATCATCAGAAGAGACCTCCGTCGAGCAAGTGTTTCGGCCCTTTAGCTTCTTGACACTCTAGAGGAGGTGTGTCCGCCTGGGTCATGACCTCCTGCTGCATTGCCTCTAAGGCTTACACAGTATGTTCGGAAAATAATAAGTACACTAAATACACAAAATATTCGAAAATAGTTTAACTAACCTAACCTAATGATTACATTGTATGTTAGGCACAAAACAGCTACACTTAATAAGGAAAACACTCGGAAATAGTTAATTTACCTGTCTTGGTTTATCATAGCTCGTTGCTGCGTTTTCCAGTCGAAATAACTTGGCTACTATTGACAACACAGTTTATAGATCCGCCAGTGTCTGACTTTCGTGGGAATTGGAAGTCCGCGGTTAAAGTTGACGCCTAGTTGTCTGGCCTTTCTGTTGTTGAAGACTTATTGTTTGGTCTGCCATCGCCACAAACACCTGGTCGGATTATCACCTCCGGTCGATTATGCAACTTCTTATCGCTTAGTTTCGGGCTCTACTCCGATTCTCCCTACTCTGTTGACTTATGTGGGAGCAATACGTGGTCAAGGTGTAAAATGGTCGCCCGATCGTCTGGTCTGGACATAATATTATTTGACTATTGGTCTGTCACGATTCTGCCACAGCCAGCACGACTCTCTTTCTGCTTACTAAGCAATATACTTCATTGTTCTTGACCTCATTCCCCCATTAATATCTAGCATCTTTAAGAAGTCGTAGAGGGATGGGGTTGTGAGTCCTCTGGCACTAACCACAACCAAAAACACTCTACTCTGTAGTCCCTGCTGTCTCAGCTCGGTGGCGAGATCCTTGTATTTGGATATTTTAAATATATGCTGTTCCTGTATCTTAGATTCAAATTGCACTGTGAGTTCTATTAAGATGACCTGGGTCATTTTTGACGTGTAGAGTGCAATGTCCGGACGCATTTTAGATCTCTTAATTCACTCTGGGCACTTCCCTCGCCCTATTGATCAACGGCCATTTCCCAATCGTTTACTATGTCCAGGATAGTGGAATCGTTCCAATTGTTCTGCTTGGGTCGTGCGGCCTGTCCCGCTCTCAAAAAGTAGGTGTTAGTCGTAGCTGGTCGAACTTTATTGATGGCCTTCATCCGCGCCCTATCCACGGTGGCAGCCCGTTCATGCAGCACTCTGTTGTGTCTCCATGTGTACCGCCTTGGCCTAGTGTTGTCTTGCATGCGGAAAGAACATGCTCCATCGCCTGTCTTCCTCCGCTAAGAGGACATTGATTGTCATCTGTCTTCCCCCACTTCACAAGGTTGCGTGAGTAGTGTTGGTTCTGGTTTACGCTACAAAAGTGAAAGAACATGCACCAAAACCAGCACCAAAGACAACGGATTGTGCACTATGCAAAGCCAAAATCGCACCGTGCAAAATGTTTTTGCACCAAATCCGTGCACATTTTTTTTGTGTGTATGGTAACCGGCGTGCGGTAGGGCGTGACGGTTTGGTGGTCGGGTTGTGGCGTGCGGTGGGGCGTGACGGCTTATCTCGGTGGTCGGGTCGTGGCGTACG
Source organism: Megaustenia siamemsis (assembly GCA_032433765.1). Classification (NCBI taxonomy): domain Eukaryota; kingdom Metazoa; phylum Mollusca; class Gastropoda; order Stylommatophora; family Ariophantidae; genus Megaustenia; species Megaustenia siamemsis. The sequence goes on from JAVIAB010000159.1 coordinate 60,967,201, forward strand.
TCGTGGCGTGCGTCGCGGCGTGGGAAAAGGGGCGCTACAATGCTGACGTGTTATTAGAGCGGTTCTAAAACTCGGGGAAAGGGGCTATTCGGCATATGTTTTTAAAGCCTCGGAATTTCAAATAGATAAAATAGTTCAACCTGTCCCGTGTTGATAGTCGTCAAATGGGGTGTGTTATTAGTATCGCTACCAACATCATCATGTGTAGTAAGGTTGAGCTAACAATCTAATATTAAATAGTGACGCTCTCTCTCACTCTTTCACATTCATGGTAAAGCAAAACAAAATCGTTATATATTTCACAGCTTTATTATTAATACAACACATATTTGAAAATATATTACTGTCCGGTTGTTGATAACTTTAATCGTCTGGGCTTCCTCCCTCCTGTTTTGGCGGTACTGTCTGTTTGTGTTAAATGTCTATCAAACACAGGTGCATAGGAAGTATTTTTAGCCTTCAAAACACAACCGCCCTCCATTTTGACAAAACCTTGATCAAAGCTGGAATAGATAATTGGTGACTCTGCTGAAATACCCGCGGCATCCATTTTGGCTGCCGGATCTGTTGTCTGATTAAAAAGAGTGAGGTTCCCTTGGTTAACAAAAGGGGCGTGTAGTTGATGAGATTTGGGTTAACAAGAGATGGTATGTAGTTCTGGTTAACAAGAGATGACGTGTAGTTCTGGTGGTTAACAACAGGCAGCGTGTAGTTCTGGTTACGAGAGGTGGCGTGTAGTTCTGGTTAACAACAGGCAGCGTGTAGTTCTGGTTAACGAGGAGTGTCGTGTAGTTCTGCTTAACGAGACGTGGCGTGTAGTTGAGGTTAGCATTAGCGGTTACAATTTCCTCTCGCATCTCAACTAACGTGATAAATCCTCTCTCGATAGTGTTATCCCAGTTCTGGTAGGAAACTTCAAAAAACTATCACCGCTATATGTCCTTATATTTATCAATGGTCTGTTACGAAAAACAAAAACCGAGACTGCCTTAACGCCATCTTTTGACAATGGAACTACAGTCTCATTACCACGTGACATAAATATGCGCTGATCACAGACATCAAGCTACACGACTGCATATTCAAAGAAAACAAACACAAGCCACCTGGTAACAGACGCTAGTTATCAATGTGTGTGTGTGTACACTGATCGACTGGGGTTTTATACCCTTACAGTTATCGGGTCGAGGACCGTCTATTTATAGTAGCTAACGCAATACGTTATCAGGCGTGGTTATAAGTTATCACTCGTGTTGCGACATGTTCAGTGACCCCAGGGACTGAACCAATAGGGTGATGTGTGGGAAATCCCCAGCTGACCTGGACGGTGACGTGTGAAATAATTGTGTATGTATGTGTGTAATACGTAATATATTAAGTATTCTCGGTGGAGTACTAGGGGCGTAACAATGGCCAAAAAATGATCTTCATGGATCCTCGATTCCTCGAGGGTCTTAAACAGACTACTACCACGTCGTATAGCCCACCCGAGGTGATCGGTAACAACTTGAGCGATTTAGATGATGAAATGCAACGTATCCTATTCCGCGATGATTTAGCACCCGCTGATAAGGCCAGAGTGTACCATCGTGACCTGCATCAATATTTAACTAGATTGGAGCAGTATCAGTACGCTCATTGGGCTCGGTCGATCTCATTCAACACAACACGTCAACGGAAAAAAACACCTTCCCCACCACAACCATCAATCGAGGTACCACCCGAGTAGACCAAGACACCACCACCACAACCGGAAACCCCAAAGATAGGTAATGAAACCGCTCCGCCCGTAATCACGTATAAACTGAGACCTAAAAAAATAAAGAACGGAATCCCAACACCAAAATGGGAACGGTGGAGAAAATATTGAGAAGTCATTACTTTGACCCTAGTCGACCAGGGGCGTATAGTGGTGCAACGGCCCTGCAACGTAACACCAAACTGGGACTCGCAAAGATCAAACAATTTTTGAGTCATCAGGATACCTATACCCTTCATAACCAATTCGTCGCAGATTTGAAAGGCGTCCCATTATAACGAGTGGCCCCCAACAGCAATATCAGGCAGACCTAATTGGTTTGAGACATTTGAAAAACCACAACGATAGGTATTCCTATTTGGTTTCTTGCGTGGACGTTTTCAGTAAATTCGCGTGGTCTGTACCGATACGAACCTAAACGGGGAAATCCTTAGTGGAAGCCGTCGGTAAGATTTTTCTCGATGGGAAACCCGCGAGTTTTCAAACGGATAAGGGGTCAGAGTTTCTGAACAGAACATTTCAGAAATTCCTCGCTGAGAACAACGTTCACTTTTTCACTACACAGAACGAAGATATTAAGGCCTCCGTGGTGGAACGCTTTAATAGGACTCTGAAACAACGCATGTGGCGATATTTCACGAAATCCAATAAGCTGTCTTATGTCCGAGTCCTACCCGCCCTACTTCGAAGTTATAACCATGGCACCGGTCGACGTCAACGCAGACTATCAAGAACATGTATGGAACACGTTGTATAATAGCAAACGCAAATTTAAATTTGAAAGACCCCTGTATAAGCCCGGTGATCGAGTTAGACTGGTCCTGGGCAGAGCCAATTTTAAAAAGGGTTATGCCCCGGCTTGGACGGAGGAACTGTTTTCCATAAGTCGAGTAAATGAAACAAACCCCGTTACATATGTGTTGAAAGACGATAAGGGTGATGAGATAGAAGGGTCATTCTACACACATAGAAATTTAAAAAGTTGGAGACAAGCACGAGTACAGAATCGAGGGTATCATAACCGAGCGTCGCACATTATTTGGTCGAAAAGAGAGTTTAGTCAAATGGTTTGGGTACGGTTCCTCATTTAACAGTTGGATACCGTCCAACGACATTGTCAGATACACAAACTAGAGATGAGCGAAGAAGAGGAAGAAGTGGAAACTTTTGGAGAGCCCGATTTGCGAGCCGTAAACTCGGGATTGAAGAGAAAGCGAAACATGCTTGGATCGGTGTTTGGGAAACTATCCCCCTACTTAGAACGTGTCTTTATTTGTCAAGTGGTAGTTATATATACCGTTGTCGGGGTCTCGCTGCTCAATCTGACCACCGAAAAGCCAGACGCAAAGGAGGGAAAACTGTGGATGGCCCTACTGAGCCGCTATTTGGGTTACATGCTACCGAATCCAAACTTGGAGAGGCGACGGTGAAACGAGTAAAATTAGTTTTTATGTCACCCTACCCAGGAATGCATCTATGGAACCAGTTAAGGATAATAACCCCGGGCACTTTTTCGTTAAACTCCCTCAGACCATTGACATTTCGACACAGTATGAGATCGCACTGATGGAGATACAGTTTCCGCTAAATTATTTCAATGTAATAGAGGGTGATGTCTGGATTCGGTACGAATCTCTCGCTAACGGCGATATTTGCGACGCTAGATTTCATTTCAACGTGACCCTTGAGCCTGGGTTATACAAGAAACCTGATGCGTTCATCGGCGCGTTGAGTGCGTTGATCGTAAAAGCGGTGGGGGAGGATGAATCGAACGGGGATGTGAAAGCGAAAAAAAATGGGATTAATTTACGCAAAGGAGGTGAATAAAGCCATCTTGAAACTTTACGAAAAAGGTGTCAGTGTTACCATAAACGACACTTTGAAAAACATGTTAGACTTCTCCACGACCTCTATATCATACACAACTCCCGATATCTACAGCGTGGGCGTAATGGACTTGGAAAGTGTTGCGAAGAATGTCTACGTCTACTGCGATCTCGTTTCCTCCAGACCGGTCAGGGATGTGATGGTGCCTCTCCTCAGGAGCGTGCCTGTTCTCAATAGAAATCACACCGGGGTCTTTCAGATCTACAATAAGCCTCACTACCTACCCCTGAGTACATTTTCCTTCGATACCGTATAAATCCTTTTAACCAACGAACACGGAAAAATCATTCCATTCACCATTAGGACGTCGGTGCTAACGGTACACTTTCGAGTGAAGAAACATCTCGAGCTGGTATAATGGTGAAACACACCCCCTTCATCGAGATGTTGAGTTATACGAACACTTTTACTGTTGTCAGGCGTTCGATGGAATGCCCGTGTTTATAGGAGGTCGAAGTCAGAGCAGTCGAGGAATCGGTAGTTTCTTTGTTGGAATCGGGATGTCTATTTTACCCTGGTTAAAAACCGGCGGTAAGACCTTGCTTCGAGAAGAATTGGGGACCGGTCTGCAGGTCGCACAGGACGCATTACCTGGGAAAAATGTCGGTGAAGATTTCAAACGAGCTAAGGAGGCCGGTCAGCAGTTGATACACGGGGCCGTAGACACCTGAGTGGTAACAACCAATCAGGAAGTGGTTTACGACAAATCAGAAAGCGAGTTATGAAGTTACCTCCACCAGGAGAACCCGTTACGAAGAGGATAAAACCGACAGCTAGACAGTCACCCCTTCATTCGGTGTACAACAGCAAGAAGACGAAGACGAGTGTGGCAAAGGATATTTTCGATTAATAATGTCCCTCATTCGCCTCAAATTGTGTAAATGTCTTCACTCTGGTTTGAATTTATTTAGCGTTCCACCCACACAGACATATCAAGACTGAAAAGTTTATTGAAATTCGACCGATCGCAGCCATGTGAATAGTGCACCCATAGAGTTTTTCATTTCTGGAAACAGCGAGGAGTATCTAGATTTTTTCAACATGTTTTTGCATCTGCGGGTCAAGATGACCCTCCCAAATGGTGATAGTGTACCACCGGATGCTGAGTAGTACCAGTCAACAATTATCTTCACAGTCTATTTTCACACGTCGACGTATCGCTAAACGACACGTCGGTTATACCATCGGAGAATACCTATCCTTTTAGAGCAGTGTTTGAGGCTACGCTAAACTACGGGGAGGATGCGAAAACGGGATACTTGACGGCCGCTCTGTTCTACAAAGACACAGCTTGCCACCATGACGATTTGAAAGAAAATGAGGGTTTTAAAACACGGCGCGATTTGACTTCGGGTAGGTAAGAGGTTGAAATGATGGGTCGTTTGCACTCTGATGTCTTTGTGCAGGATCGTTACATGTTAAACAGAGTCGATGTAAAGATAAAACTCACGCCCTCTAAGGATGTGTTCAACCTCGTTGCTCACGATAGCTCTGTGGGTTATAAGAGTGTTATCACCTACGCCGCGCTCGTGGTCAGGAAAGCTAAGCTAAACCCCGCGATTTCTCTAGCCACGAAAATGTTCTTTTAAGCGGGAATGCACGGTACCCGATCAAGAGGGTTAACATCAAGACATTTTTCATCGCTAGCAGGATTTTCTCCCACAGTCAAGACCATTTATTTTTGTCTCAAACACCAACCCGTATAGTGATAGGTCTGATTACGGCCAGTGCGTTTAAAGGTGTTTATACAGCTAACCCGTTCAATTTTCAACACTTTGGTCTGATTTATATGAACCTGACGGTCGACGGGAAATGTTTATCGGAAAGCCTCTAACTATGGACTTTGAACAAAATCAATACGCGAGAGCTTTCTTTGGTACAAATCTGGCCATGGGACTGATTGGTAAAGACGCTGGGAATAACGTTGATTATAGAGAGTTAAAGGACGGATTTTGTCTATTTGGTTTTGACCTCTCCTCCAGCCTAATGGACGGCTTCCATTTTGAACAACCACAATTGGACCCTTGTCGATAGAACTCATGTTTACCGCTCCAACAACAAGTTATCGTCTCCCCTACAAGTTATCGTCTACGCCGAGTTGGACTCAGTGCTCGAGGTGTCCAAGACAAGGCAGATTCTAACAGACTTCGCCGTTTGAGAGAAAGAAGATGAACAAGAGGGAGATTTACAACCTTTTGATGTCGGATATTTTCTTTCGACGTTGTTCCATTGTTAGTAGTGTCATTCCACAAAACCACTTACCGCCCAGCATTGATCCAACGGCGACCGCAGCCTTTGTCATAAACACCGACCCGGCACACGAACCTGGTGAGCATTGGGTTGCCTCCCAGACACGTGGATATTTTAAACTTTATAGAGCAAAACTCACACGTTCCATTCGTCTACAACCCTCGGGTGTTACAAGACTTGTTTAGCAACACGTGCGGTCTATATTGTATTTATTATATACTTCTTAAGTGTCGTGGCGCGAAACTTAACATAATTATCATGCCTTTTTCATCGAGACAACACATAAACGACCATATCATTTATCGTTATCTTGCCCCGTGGATACTTCGGCTTCGAGGGGCCCGTGGATGCCCAAATTCAACAACCGGACAGTAGTATATTTTCAAATATATGTTGTATTAATAAAGCAGTGAAATATAGAACGAATTTGTTTTTTTATTTACATTAATGTGAAAGAGAGAGAGAGAGAGAGAGAGAGAGAGAGAGAGAGAGAGTCACTATTTAATGTTAGCACAACCTTACTACAACCGACACATGATGATGTTGGTAGCGATGTTAAGTGTTAGCGATATTAATAACACACCCCATTTGACGACTATCAACACGGGACAGGTTAAACTATTTGAAATTTCGAGGCTTAAAAAACATATGCCGAATAGCCCCTTTCCCAAGTTTTAGAACCGCTCTAATAACACGTCAGCTAATAACACGTCAACATTGTAGCGCCCCTTTCCCACGCCACGACGCACGCCACGACCCGACCACCGAGATAAGCCGTCACGCCCCACCGCACGCTACGACCGACCACCGAGCCGTCACGCCCTACCGCACGCCGATTACCGGACACAAAAAAAAATTTTGCACGGATTTGGTGCAAAAACATTTTGCACGCTGCGGTTTACATGGTGCACAATCCATTGTCTTTGTGCTGGTTTTAGTGCATGTTTTGTTTACTTTTGGAAATCGTAAACCCGCACCAACACTACTTGCATGCTGATGGTGGAAGGTCGTACATCGATCAATTAATGTAATTGAGCCGCAGCGGTGCCATATGCCACATGTCATTCCATGTTAGTGTCCTCTGCAAGGCCATATCCCATGTGGTCCATTGACCTTGCTGCACCTGTTGTGCTGCCTTTTGCACACGCTTGTTCTCCTCGACATCTCTGATCTCCCGGACTACCATGTCCCTACGTTGTGTATTTGATGCTTTTGACCACAATCAGATGTTTCCGTGACCAAATCTACGCCTTTTGGTCTGCGTGTAGCCCATTACTTCCTTTAGTTGGAGACTTTCACGTGCTTCATGTATTGCTGCACACACCTGCCACTTCCGACCGGTCTTCACTGTGGGTTCCACTGTTCGGACAGTCTCGTCTGACGAATTTTGCAGCATAACTGCCAGCCTGGCCTTGCCGGCTTTATATTCCTATAGGACTGACTTGAACGGAAGGACCAGTTTGGCTTTCTTACAGTACAGCGCAACATCCGTCAGTCCTGGTGGTACTCCAGGCGATTTCCACGTGTACTTGTTAATCTTTCTCTCCATCGCTTCCACCGTACTTGAGCTGATCTCGTATATCAGAAAAGGCCTTAACAGTTTAGGTATCAACATGAAATGGAGACACCAGATTTTAAACTTTCCTAAAAGTCTACTGCGGTTGATATGTAGCCCTTGCTCTGCCATATCTCTTACTCTCTGGACTGCTTTCGTGTCTTTCAAAGAGGCGTCATACACTCCGCTTAGACTCTTTATTGGCTCTTCGCAGACGGTTGGGATCCTCTGTTTCGCCACACTGAATGTGACTTACTTGGTCTTCCCTCGTCTGATAGATAGGCTTCGTGATTTTCATGGTTTGACGCTCATCCGGCTACACACGACGAGTTCGCCCATGCGTTCACGCATACTGCAGGCGATGCCAGCTTCTGATGCTAGGATATGGTGTCATCCATAAATGCTTTAAGTGGTGGCATGTGGTATCCACCTCGAAGGTCTGGTCCTTTTCCAACTCCCTTTGCTGTCTTTAGTATTATCAGCATCGTCATCACGAAGGTTATGGGCGAAATTGTACAGCCCATCACAATACCGACTTGCAATTCTATCCAGTCGGTCGTGTATTCCTTTGTGGAGAAGCACACAGTGAAGCCGGTAAAATACAGTCTGAGCATGGCGGTCACACTCTGGGGTACATGGTACATTCTGAGAGCTTGCCAAATCATCTGACGTGGGACTGATCCATATGCGTTGGCAAGATCCACCCATATGACGTCTAGATCTAGCTTCTCGGTCTTTGCTCTCTACACCGCGTCCCATATCATTGTCGCGTGCTCCAAGCATCCGGGGACACCAGGGACTCCCCCCTTCTGTATCGCGTCCCATATCATTGTCGCGTGCTCCAAGCATCCGGGGACACCAGGGACTCCCCCCTCTGTATGGCAGTATCTATGTACCCGTTCTCCATGAGGTACGAGGTGAGTCTCTTTACCATTACAGAGAAGAATACTTTACCTTCCACATTCAGTAGGGAGATTGGTCTGAACTGCGTAATCTCATTTGAGTTCAGTTCCTTTGGAATGTACACGCCATTGGCCTTCTTTCATTCCTGGCTTGCAATCTGCCTCTTCCATGCACTCCTGAATAGCCGGTGCAGTCGCTTCAGTACCTCTGGACATCTTTTGTAAACCACGTATGGATCGTCATTTGGACCTGGGGCTGAGTTGTTGAGGGCCCTGTGAACTAAATTTGTCACTTATTGTAGCGTCGGAGGCTTATCATTGAATGGGGTACCCGGTTCGCTCGACCACATCAGCCCTCTCATCGACTTACGCGGTTCAACTCTCTGGCTGTCCGAATAACCTCTCTTAGATGTTTCTCTAGATCTTCCTTGCTGACTTTTAATGTTCCAGATCTTGGTGGTTCAAACGGCTCCTTCGCAAACTTGAACGGGTCTTTGAAGAAAGTTTTCCTGGCCTTCTTGGTTGCTTTCCTTTTTCGTTACAATCTTTCTCCTCTACCCATTGCATTACGTTGGGATTTTAGATGCTGCGATACCTTATGTAGTGCTTCCTTCTCTGCTTCTGCAGATTTCATGAATTGTTTCCTGGCATGGTTTTTCTGCCTCCAAATCTCTTCTATTTATTTTTGTCGTCTACTTTTTTTGTGGTTTCGTGCTCGTCCTTACTTCCTCCGTACCTAAGCCTACTTCCTTGACGCAATAATAATAAACCACTTCGCCTATGCTTTCAAGCTTCTGGGACAAGTTCAGCCGTTTAAGGTTGTGGTTTATGGCTTTTGCTAATGGCTTGTCTAACATCTCCCAGACTACTGTGTTGCTAGCGACTTGTCTAACTTCTTCCAGACTACTGTGTTGCTAGTGACTTGTCTAACTTCTTCCAGACTACTGTGTTGCTAGTGACTTGTCTAACTTCTCCCAGACTACTGTGTTGCTAGCGACTTGTCTAACTTCTCCCAGACTACTGTGTTGCTAGTGACTTGTTTAACTTCTCACAGACTACTGTGTTGCTAGTGACTTGTCTAACTTCTCCCAGACTACTGTGTTGCTAGTGACTTGTTTAACTTCTCACAGACTACTGTGTTGCTAGTGACTTGTCTAACTTCTCCTAGACTACTGTGTTCCTAGTGACTTGTCTGATATCTCCAAGACTGCTGTGTTCCTAGTGACTTGTCTAATATCTCACAGACTACTGTGTTCCTAGTGACTTGTCATTCATATCCCAGACAAATGTATTGCTAGTAACTTGTCTAACATCTCCCAGACTACTGTGTTGCTAGCTACTTGTCTAACATCTCCCAGATTACAGTGTTGCTAGTGACTTGATTAACCTCTCCCAGACTACTGTGTTGCTAGTGACTTGTCTAACATCTCCCAGACTACTGTGTTGCTAGTGACTTGTCTAACATCTCCCAGACTACTGTGTTGCTAGCTACTTGTCTAACATCTCCCAGATTACAGTGTTGCTAGTGACTTGATTAACATCTCCCAGACTACTGTGTTGCTAGCGACTTGTCTAACATCTCCCAGACTACTGTGTTGCTAGTGACTTGTCTAACATCTACCAGACTACTGTGTTGCTAGCGACTTGTCTAACATCTCCCAGACTACTGTGTTGCTAGTGACTTGTCTAACATCTCCCAGACTACTGTATTGCTAATGACTTGTCCAACATCTCCCAGACTACTGTGTTGCTAGTGACTTGTCTAACATCTCCCAGACTACTGTGTTGCTAGTGACTTGTCTAACATCTCCCAGACTACTGTGTTGCTAGTGACTTGTCTAACACCTCCCAGACTACTGTGTTGCTAGTGACTTGTCTAACATCTCCCAGACTACTGTGTTGCTAGTGACTTGTCTAACATCTCTCAAACTACTGTGTTGCTAGTGACTTGTCTAACTTCTCCCAGACTACTGTGTTGCTAGTGACTTGTCTAACATCTCCCAGACTACTGTATTGCTAATGACTTGTCCAACATCTCCCAGACTACTGTGTTGCTAGCGACTTGTCTAACATCTCCCAGACTATTGTGTTGCTTGCGACCTGTCTAACATCTCCCAGACTACTGTGTTGCTAGTGACTTGTATAACTTCTCCCAAACTACTGTGTTGCTAGTGACCTGTCTAACTTCTCCCAGACTACTCTCTCTTCCCGTCCAAGAGGTGAGCGAATTCATCATCAGACAGCTCAACCTGAATGTTCTCAGTTCTGTGGATTGACTCCTGACTGAGATCTTCTGACGTCTTAACTGTCGAGACAGTGCGCTGTTGAGCTACTGATGCTGTATTCCCACACCTCTTCTTCGTTCTGTGTATTTTCATGCCCTTCTGTGTTGAGAATGTCCTTCCACAGCTACATTGCTGCTCCAGCCGTTGTTCTGGGATAAAAATACGTTGGTCGGTCCTTGTCATCTCTGTAGAATCGCTGTGTGATTCATCATTCTCCTACCCCCTCCTCCCTTTCTGTGAATGTTGGGGGCATTTATTAGGTGTCGTTTCTATAGTTACTAGGTTATCAGCTGGCGGGGTGCCGGCCCGGTCAGCCGTTGGTCCTGGTCTTTCCCAGTGTCTATATACTTTTATATCATCTAAGAATGATTTACACTTTTTACTAAGACATATGTGGTCAATTTGTCTCTCCGTTCTGTGATCCGATGACAACCATTTAGCTTTATGTATTCTTGTATACATTATTTATTATGTTTTTAACAAAAGTTCAAATAGGAGAAGGAGTATCTTGTTCTACGCCCTATGGGTCGGCTACGGCTCGAAAGGTCAAAAGACATATAGATAGATAGATAGATTCTTTTATGTTGAAATATTATTCCTCATGAGCTCATTTGATTAAAATCACAAAATTTCGCGAATATCTCTCCATACACATTCATTTCTCCATGTCCTAAATTTTTCCCATGATCTCTTGTCATATATTGAGTGGGTTTTGTTGTGCATAATAAGCTCATGTATTCTATAAACACCCCTAATAGTACATGAGAACACATAATAACATGAACAATCCATTCAAAATCTGGACCAATCAACATCATTAGCGCCTATGCAACAACAGTTGCAACAACCACATGCGATAAAGATAAATGTTGCGAGATGCTCCAAGTTAGCTCTGATTCAATCCACAAAAATAGAACACCTTTACGTGCTGGGCGATCTACATGCACGCTTTGGATCTGAAAATCATTCATGACCATAATGCCTAGGTCATCATGGTATTGGCAAAATGTACGATAATGGTCAGAGGCTTCTAGACTTTTGTTCCCTTAACAATCTGTGTGCTACCAACACCTTCTTCATCGTTAAGAAACGAGAAAAGGCAACATAGTGCCTACCAATGTCCGTGCATTGGCACCAGCAAGACTTTGTCCTAGTTCGCAGACAACACTTAAATAATGTTAGAGTAACTAGAGCATACCATAGAGTAAACTGTGACACACAACCCACACTTGTCATTAGTAAAGTGAAGGCAACCACCAATAGGATACACAAATCTAGAGAACCACCCAGCCCTAAGATTAATATCGCTGCAAACAAAATTACCCAACAACCAAGTTCTGTTCACGAATGCCTTCCAGAAACGCACTGAAAGAGCAGAAGACCTCGACAGTGTCGATGATTCATTGAACCGACTAAAGTCGCGCATCCTTGACTGTGGAATCTCTTCTCTTGTTAAAGATAAACACTCCACCAACGATTGGACTCAAGAAAACTCGATTAATCTCATACCGCTTGTAGAGAAGAACAAGGCTTTCCTAACCTTTAAGAATTACCCATGCTTGATCATAAAAGACCAATTCAAACAAGCAATAGCAGAAACGCAAGAGGAATGAAGGAGATATGCGAACGAGTACTGGTCAAATCTGTGCTCTACGATCCAGAAAGCTTCTCAGCTGCGAGATTCTAGAACTATGTACAATAACATAAAGATTGGTCTAGGAGCAAACATTTAAAAATTGCTCTCTTAAAAGGCACAAATGGTGAGCCTATCAGTGACAACTAAACAGCTGGAAAGATGGGTCGAACATTACTCAAGTCTCTACTCTGAAGACAGACCAGCAAGCCAACTCATAAACCAACTATCCCCCCCCAAAAAAAAAAAAAAAAAAAAAAAAAAAAAACTATCCAACTGGATAAAGAACCCACAGAGAAGGAACTTCATGATGTTATTAATTACCACCCACGTGGAACAGTCTCAGGTAACAATATACCCGCCGAAGTACTTAAGGACAATCTTGAACCACTCCTGCCCAACCTCTACAAACTCCTTGTCCAATGCTGGAGAAACAGAGATATACTCCAGGCAAAGAAAGATACCGAGATTGTAGCGTTATACAAGAATAAAGGGAACAAGGGAGATTGTAATAACTATAGGGTTATCTCCCTCTTGAGTATAAGTGGAATGGTGAAATGAAAAAAAATACAGATTTATAAAAAAGAAAAATTAGAAAAAAAAACGTATGGTTAAAGCTTCACTTAAAAAGAAAACAACACAAAGCACAACGACGCTTCGGCTCGATAGGCCATAAGAAGGATCAAACATATCACACACACACACGCGCGCGCGCGCGCTTACACACACACACACACACACACACACACACATATACGTATTTAAAATAAACAAATATATATATATATATATATATATATATATATATATATAATCATTTCGAACGAATACAAGAAATAAAAAGAAAATTAAAAATAAAACCTTCCCTGTATAATTTCACAAAACAAAATAAATCAAAAGAAGCATTTATTGAAGTGGTATCGTACTTACCGATCTTCTAAACACAACACTATCTAGCTGCTTGTAGCAACGTTCGCTAAAAGATTATAAAGATTCGAAATGGCCGGCCTTAAATACCTGATATTTCCCCGCCCCTAACATCTGTTTAATCTGTCCATTAGGGAATAGACAAATGATTACAGTGCTGTGGCATAGCTGGTAGTGAGGAGACAGTGGGCGTAACGGGAGCCAGTGGGCGTAGGTTGTAACGTGTACTTTAATAAAGTAATGTGTTATTAATAGTTATTCATGACATTCAACTGTCATTCATAGTCATTCATGTCATCCGCAGACATTCATCTGCCATTCATAGCCATTCATGTCATTCATCTGTCATCAGTATTCATGCAACTGTCATTCACGGTCACCCATGTCATTCATCTGTCATTTATAGTTATTCTTATCATTAATCTGTCATCTGTAGTCATTCAGCTGTCATTCATGGTCACCCATGTGATTAATTTTTCGGAAACAAATTCTTGTAATTCTCATCTGTCATTCGTAGTCAGTCGTGGTCTCTTATGTTATTCAGAGTCACACATGTTATCTTTCTGTCACTCATAATCATTCAAGTCATCCATCTTCCAGTTATAGTCACTCATGTCATTCATATATCAGTCATAGAAATTCATGTCATTCATTTGTCATTCTTAATAATCCATCTGTCATTCGCAGTAATTCATAATCACTCATGTCATTCATCTGTCAGTTATAGGCACTCATGTTATTCATATGTCATTCATATTCGTTAATGGCATTCTTCTGCCTTTCCTAGTCATTCATCTGTAATTCATAGTCTGTATGTCATTCAACTCTCATCTATAGCAATTCCTTTGTCACACATGCCATTCATCTGTGAGTAATATTCACTCGTGTCACTTAAATGCCACTCATACTTTAAATGTCATCTATCTGTCATTGGTAGTTACATATGTCATTCATCTGTCATTCACCATCATTCATTTTTCATTCATTGTCTCTCATGTCATTCATCTGTCAATAATAGTCGCTATGTCATTCATCGGTCATTTTTAATCATTCATCTCTCATTTATAGTCACTCATGTCATTCACACTATTCTTATATGCTATTCATTATATCTATTATGTGCTATTAATAGGTAAGTCATAATCATGCATATCATCAATATGTCAGTCATTATCATTCACGTCTTTCATCTTTTATTTGTAGTAATTCGTGTCAGATGTAGTCTCTCATGCCATTCAACTGTCTTTCATAATCACTCATGTCATGCATCTGCCAGTCATAGTCACACATGTTATTCATATTTCAGTGATCGTCATTCAGTTCATTCCTCTATCATGTATAGTCTCTCATGTCATCATATGTCATTGATAGGCATTCACCTTTCATTTGACGTCATTCATAATCTCTCATGTTATTCGTATGTCACTCATATTCACTCTATGCCATTCTTCTGTCAGTCATAATCACTCATTTGTCATTCACAGTTACAGAAGGCAATCTTAGTTATTCATGTCAACCATATGTCATTCGTAGTCATTCATCTGTCATTCTTAGTCACTCATGTCATTCATCATTCAGTGGTAGTCAATTATGTCATGTAAATGTCTTTGATAGTAATTATGTCATATTTCTCTTTGTCATAGTCATGTATCTGTCATTCAATGTCCTTCGTGTCATTCGTCTGTCATTATTAATCACTAATGTCATTAATCTGTCAGCAATATTCTTTCATGTCATTCGCAGTAATTCATATGTCAGCGAAAGTCTCTCAAGTCATTTATTTGTCATTCATAGTCACTTGTGTCATTCATCTGTCAGTCATAGTCACTTATATCATTCATAGTCTTAAAAAAGAGAGCCCTAAAACTGTTGAGACGAATCTCGATTCTTTCAATATTACAATAAACTGAACATCTTTTTATGTCTGACACTTTAAAATATCCATAATTTTATCTATAAAATGTGGCTGTTTCATTTGTTGTTTCAGCATTAGAATGGAGTTTTGCAATAACGATGATCAAAATCCATTATTTTCGGTCGGCCATTCGGTTTGGTATTCTCACAACGTTTGTTGCACGCTTGTTGTTTTGTGATTTGATCGTTCTGTCTTGTCACGTGGCCAAATCATCTTATATTGTCTTCCTCTTCTTCCTCTTCTACTCTTCCTCTTCTTCTACATTTCAGCTCCCTGTGGAGCATATGTCTTCTACAAACACTTTCCAAGTCGTTCTGTTTCTTGCCATTCTTTTAAGACCATTCCATGTCTTCCCCATGATCGTATTTTCTTTTTCTATCTTTCTTCTCCAAGAATTAATTGGTCTTCCTCTTTGTCTTTTCCCTGGGGATTCCAAAAAAGGGCCTGATGTGTAATACTCTTAGTTCGCTTCAGCAGTGTGTGTCCCATGCAGCGCCATCGTCTTCGCTGTATCTCTTTATCCACTGGTATTTCACTGGTACATTTCCATAGTTCTATGTTAGTGATTTTGTCCTGCCATTTCCATGCTTTTATTCTGCGTAAGATATATGGCAGGATTATATACCAGAACTATTTCACGACCAAAGGGACAAGAAACCACATATAAATTGTACATCGGGCTGTAAAATCTTAAAATCTGAGGTGGAAAAAGCTATAAAAATAATGAAAAAGGGAAATGCAGCAGGACCTGACAGCATACAGATAGAGATGATACAGGCACTAGAAGATTTTAGCATTGAAGTGATTACAGACATATGCAACGACATATACCACACATGATACATACCAAATGAACTAAAAACATCAACTTTCATTGCATTGCTTAGAAAGAATGGTGCAGTTGAAGGCAGTGACTTTAGAACAATAAACTTAATGAGCCATGTTACAAAAATCTTGCAAAAAGTTATACCAGGAAGGATTCAGAATAAATACTGAATTAGATGAGCAGCAATTTGGATTGGGAAAATAGCGGGACAAATGGAGCCATAATGTGCATGAGAAAATTAATCGAAAAGTACACAGAAGTAAACAAACCAATATATGCATGCTTCATAGACTGCACCAAATTTTTTGATACAGTACACCACAAACAACTTATCATCATCATCATCATCATCATGTGCCATACCGGTTGGCGTAGGTGATCATGTCCCTCCACAATCTTCTATCTACAGTGAATCGTATCTGTTCTGTTGTTGAATGTTTTCCATGCTATGACACTAAGCTATCCAGTATTTTCTCTCTTTGTCGTCCGCGATCTCTCTTTACTTTTATTTTTCCAGTTGTAACCAAGTATTCCAACTTATCATGATGTGCCCGAAAAATGTTGATTGCTTCACTCTGATGTTTTTTAAGAGCTCCCTTTTTGTGTTGGCCTCTGAGAACTTCCTCATTGGTCTTTTTAGCTGTCCAGGGAACTTTCAACATTCTTCTGAGAAATCCCATCTACGTGGCCTCTAATCGTCTTTTCATTTGTTTGTCTACTGTCCATGATTCGCATCCATAGGTCAGAATTGGTTCTATATAGCACCAATGAACACTCTTTCTCATTTATATTGACATAGATTTGTTACATAAGATATTTTCATTTATTGAAATGCTATTTTGGCCTTAGATATTATGATTTTTATTTATGTGGTGCATCTCCCATCTGATGTTATTATTGTGTCCAAGTATTTGAAACGTTGCACTTGTTTCAGATTTGTCTGTTTTTTTTATACTGCATGATAGTGATTGTTTCTAAACAACTTTTAGAATGCCTAAAAGAGATACATCTAGATGACGTGGACTTACGATTAATATGTAATCTATACTGGGAACAAACAGCAATAATAAAATATAACAATGAGAACTCTACACCCATTGATATAAAAAGAGGTTAAGACAGGGATGCATCCTATCACCAAGCTTGTTCAAGCTATACACTGAGCAAATCTTTAAAAAACATCATAGAGATGCCAGGCCTACAAATTAATGGAAATATATTCAATAACCTAAGATATGCTGATGATACTGTACTACTAGCAGAAAATCCTAAAGATCTACAACAATTACTTAATGAAATAAACATGACAAGCAAAAAATATGGTCTAGATATGAATATCAAAAAGACTAAAACTATGATCATAATTAAAAAAAAAGAAAATACTCAAAACCCACAAGCGGTTATCAAAATTGAAGGAATAGACCTGGCGACAGTTCAGAACTACAACTAACTTGGACATACTATAACCAGTGATGGAAAATGTACAAACTGAAATAAATAAAGAATAGGAATGGTAAAAAGTAATTTCAATGTCATGAAGAACATACTAACATCAAAACAATTAACACCAAGCCTAAAACTAAGAATAGCAAAATGTTGCATCTTCTCAATATTCCTGTATGGTGCAGAAACATGCACATTAGATAAATAAACAGAATAGATAATTGAAGCCTTTGAAATGTGGATATATAGAAGAATAGGTAGAATTGGATGGAAGGAAAAGAAAACAAACGATGAAGTATTAAAACAACTAAAAATGAAAAGAGAACTACTAAACACAATTCAAACAAGACAAATGCGACTTTTGGGCCATGTTAAAAGACACAACAGCCTACTAAAAGTAATCCTGGAGGGGGAAAATACAAGGTAAAAGAGGCAGAGGCAGACCAAGACTAAAAATGGACGAGTAAGATCAAAAGATAGACAAATCAGCCTATGACAACCTGCACCATCAAAACAAGAGACAGAGCAGAATGGCGCTCCATGGTAGCCATCCTTCGTTGCGGAGACGGCACTAGACGATGATGATGAATCTATGGCCACTAGAAAGATAAATGGAGACAGAAGGCATCCCTGCCTTACTCCTGTTCTTATTTCAAATGCTTATGTAAGCTGCCATTCATGAACCACACTAGATTTTGTTCCTTCATACATTATTTTGTCAGGTTAATAAACTTTATGGGGATTCCGTAATGACTCCGCAACTTCCAAAGCATTCTTTTGTCTAAACTATCAAATGCTTTTTCGTAATCTATGAATCCAATATGAAGTAGCAATTTTAGTTCTAAACTTTGTTCCACTATTATACGTAGGGTAGTTATTTGATCAACACATGATCTGTTCTTCCTAAAACCTTTTTGTTCATCTCTCAAATGTTTCTCTATGGTCTCATTTAGTCTCTCCATAATGATTCTGCTTAATATTTTTCCTTCCACTGATAGTAGCATAATTCCCCTATAATTTGTGCACTCCTGTAAACTTCCTTTCTTAGGTAGTTTGATCATATAACCTTCTTTCCAGTCTTTAGGTATTTCTTTCCTCTCCCAAATTTTATCTAATAGATTATGTAGCATCTTTGTAGAGTTGTTCATACCTGATTTGATGGCTACCGAAGAAATTTCATCTGGTCATTTCTGGCTTTACCATTTTTTTTAATAGCTTGATGGCTTTCATTATTTCGTCTTTACTTGATTTTCTAGAGTTATCTGCTGGTAGTATATCTGGAGGGTCATTTAAGCCGGGTCTGTTCAAAAGTACTTCAAAGTGCTCTTACCATCTCTCCAATTGTACCCTTATATTACTAAGCTGATTTTTTTCTTATCTTTAATAAAGACATTGATCTATTTGCATTGTATACTTAATTTCTTTGTGCTGTTGTACAGTTCTTTCATATTACCTTTATTTCCTGGATCCTCTGTCTCTTATGCTAGTTCTTCTGTATATTTCCTTTTTATCCCTTTTAATGCATCTTCTCACTTCTTTGTTCACCTTAGTGTACGCTTCCTGTGTCTTGGCTTTAGCACTTCTCGTCTGCCTTAATTTTTGTCTGCTTTTTTTTTTGTTCTTTTTTTCTTTATTTTTATCCAAGGTCTATGCTGTCGTCCATGCCTTATTCTGGCGTTCTCTTTTCCCCAGCGTTTCTTCGTATCTATCCAAATGTCTTTTACCTGTTTCCAATGATCTTCTATATTTATTGTATTTTCTAGTTGTTGAGGGACTTGGTATTTGTTTTCAATTGTGACTGCGAATTTATCTTTCATTCTTTGTTCTTTAAGAAACCCTGCATTGATATACTTTCTACCCTTAATCGTTGTAGTATATCTTTTCAGTTTATGTTTGGCTATCAGAAGTTGACGATCTGAATGTACATCTGCCCCTCTATATACTTTTACATCTTTTAAGGATGATTTAAAATTATAATTAATACATATGTGATATATGTTTGATTTTCCGTTCTGTGATCTGGTGACACCCATGTAACTTTATATATTCTATTATGTTGGAATATTGTTCCTAAAAGGCTCATTTGATTAAGGGCACAGAAATTGTGTTGCTTGCAGCAATATTCTTTCATACACTCGACAGGAAAAGTAGGGAACAGAACCCGGTCGTGGTTAATGCTGAGGTCAACGGTCTCATCTGCGATAATACCGATGAGAACGATGCAGTCATCTATACAGACGGATCTGTAAGACGACACGAAAGAAGTGCATGGGCATTTACAGCACGCTCAGCAGGCAGAATAGCCAAGGAAGACAGTGGTGCATACGCCATGACCACGAGTAGCATGACAATGGAGGTGATGGCAGTGACCAAGGCATTCAAATGGTTAGAGTCACAAGACTACATCCACGCATGTATACTGAGTGATTCGATGAGCATGATAAAAAAAGTGGAGGCGGGCTATGTACGCATGCAATGGGTAGAGTCGTTCAGAAATCCAAAATACGTAAGGTCACCTTTGTCTATGTCCCTGGACATGCGGGAGTACGGGGAAATGAGAGAGCGGACAGGTTGGCTAGCTGCGCTGTCGTTGAGGACGGGCAACCGATGGATCGGGCGGACATCATCAATGCCCTTCGAGATGTTGGAAGAGCACAGGACTTCGACAAACACAGATCAACGTCACTTCTTCGGATGATGGAAATGGGAGTTAAGATGGGCACAGCCAGAAATGAGAAACTTAGTGGCCGTGTAAGAAGACTTATCAACCAACATAGAACTGGAGTCGTCAGTCGCTGGACACTGAGGGAATTGCTGAGGAGGGGATCTGAGCACCTATGGACATGTTCGGAGTGCAATGATGATGACCCGCAAATGACTCAATAATGACTCAATATTCTTTCATGTCATTCGCAGTAATTCATATGTCAGCGAAAGTCTCTCAAGTCATTTATTTGTCATTCATAGTCACTTGTGTCATTCATCTGTCAGTCATAGTCACTTATATCATTCATAGTCTTAAAAAGAGAGCCCTAAAACTGTTTGAGACGAATCTCGATTCTTTCAATATTACAATAAACTGAACATCTTTTTATGTCTGACACTTTAAAATATCCATAATTTTATCTATAAAATGTGGCTGTTTCATTTGTTGCTTCAGCATTAGAATGGAGTTTTGCAATAACGATGATCAAAATCCATTATTTTCGGTCGGCCATTCGGTTTGGTATTCTCACAACGTTTGTTGCACGCTTGTTGTTTTGTGATTTGATCGTTCTGTCTTGTCACGTGGCCAAATCATCTTATATTGTCTTCCTCTTCTTCCTCTTCTACTCTTCCTCTTCTTCTACATTTCAGCTCCCTGTGGAGCATATGTCTTCTACAAACACTTTCCAAGTCGTTCTGTTTCTTGCCATTCTTTTAAGACCATTCCATGTCTTCCCCATGATCGTATTTTCTTTTTCTATCTTTCTTCTCCAAGAATTAATTGGTCTTCCTCTTTGTCTTTTCCCTGGGGATTCCAAAAAAGGGCCTGATGTGTAATACTCTTAGTTCGCTTCAGCAGTGTGTGTCCCATGCAGCGCCATCGTCTTCGCTGTATCTCTTTATCCACTGGTATTTCACTGGTACATTTCCATAGTTCTATGTTAGTGATTTTGTCCTGCCATTTCCATGCTTTTATTCTGCGTAAGATATATGGCAGGATTATATACCAGAACTATTTCACGACCAAAGGGACAAGAAACCACATATAAATTGTACATCGGGCTGTAAAATCTTAAAATCTGAGGTGGAAAAAGCTATAAAAATAATGAAAAAGGGAAATGCAGCAGGACCTGACAGCATACAGATAGAGATGATACAGGCACTAGAAGATTTTAGCATTGAAGTGATTACAGACATATGCAACGACATATACCACACATGATACATACCAAATGAACTAAAAACATCAACTTTCATTGCATTGCTTAGAAAGAATGGTGCAGTTGAAGGCAGTGACTTTAGAACAATAAACTTAATGAGCCATGTTACAAAAATCTTGCAAAAAGTTATACCAGGAAGGATTCAGAATAAATACTGAATTAGATGAGCAGCAATTTGGATTTGGGAAAATAGCGGGACAAATGGAGCCATAATGTGCATGAGAAAATTAATCGAAAAGTACACAGAAGTAAACAAACCAATATATGCATGCTTCATAGACTGCACCAAATTTTTTGATACAGTACACCACAAACAACTTATCATCATCATCATCATCATCATGTGCCATACCGGTTGGCGTAGGTGATCATGTCCCTCCACAATCTTCTATCTACAGTGAATCGTATCTGTTCTGTTGTTGAATGTTTTCCATGCTATGACACTAAGCTATCCAGTATTTTCTCTCTTTGTCGTCCGCGATCTCTCTTTACTTTTATTTTTCCAGTTGTAACCAAGTATTCCAACTTATCATGATGTGCCCGAAAAATGTTGATTGCTTCACTCTGATGTTTTTTAAGAGCTCCCTTTTTGTGTTGGCCTCTGAGAACTTCCTCATTGGTCTTTTTAGCTGTCCAGTGAACTTTCAACATTCTTCTGAGAAATCCCATCTACGTGGCCTCTAATCGTCTTTTCATTTGTTTGTCTACTGTCCATGATTCGCATCCATAGGTCAGAATTGGTTCTATATAGCACCAATGAACACTCTTTCTCATTTATATTGACATAGATTTGTTACATAAGATATTTTCATTTATTGAAATGCTATTTTGGCCTTAGATATTATGATTTTTATTTATGTGGTGCATCTCCCATCTGATGTTATTATTGTGTCCAAGTATTTGAAACGTTGCACTTGTTTCAGATTTGTCTGTTTTTTTTATACTGCATGATAGTGATTGTTTCTAAACAACTTTTAGAATGCCTAAAAGAGATACATCTAGATGACGTGGACTTACGATTAATATGTAATCTATACTGGGAACAAACAGCAATAATAAAATATAACAATGAGAACTCTACACCCATTGATATAAAAAGAGGTTAAGACAGGGATGCATCCTATCACCAAGCTTGTTCAAGCTATACACTGAGCAAATCTTTAAAAAACATCATAGAGATGCCAGGCCTACAAATTAATGGAAATATATTCAATAACCTAAGATATGCTGATGATACTGTACTACTAGCAGAAAATCCTAAAGATCTACAACAATTACTTAATGAAATAAACATGACAAGCAAAAAATATGGTCTAGATATGAATATCAAAAAGACTAAAACTATGATCATAATTAAAAAAAAAGAAAATACTCAAAACCCACAAGCGGTTATCAAAATTGAAGGAATAGACCTGGCGACAGTTCAGAACTACAACTAACTTGGACATACTATAACCAGTGATGGAAAATGTACAAACTGAAATAAATAAAGAATAGGAATGGTAAAAAGTAATTTCAATGTCATGAAGAACATACTAACATCAAAACAATTAACACCAAGCCTAAAACTAAGAATAGCAAAATGTTACATCTTCTCAATATTCCTGTATGGTGCAGAAACATGCACATTAGATAAATAAACAGAATAGATAATTGAAGCCTTTGAAATGTGGATATATAGAAGAATAGGTAGAATTGGATGGAAGGAAAAGAAAACAAACGATGAAGTATTAAAACAGCTAAAAATGAAAAGAGAACTACTAAACACAATTCAAACAAGACAAATGCGACTTTTGGGCCATGTTAAAAGACACAACAGCCTACTAAAAGTAATCCTGGAGGGGGAAAATACAAGGTAAAAGAGGCAGAGGCAGACCAAGACTAAAAATGGACGAGTAAGATCAAAAGATAGACAAATCAGCCTATGACAACCTGCACCATCAAAACAAGAGACAGAGCAGAATGGCGCTCCATGGTAGCCATCCTTCGTTGCGGAGACGGCACTAGACGATGATGATGAATCTATGGCCACTAGAAAGATAAATGGAGACAGAAGGCATCCCTGCCTTACTCCTGTTCTTATTTCAAATGCTTATGTAAGCTGCCATTCATGAACCACACTAGATTTTGTTCCTTCATACATTATTTTTGTCAGGTTAATAAACTTTATGGGGATTCCGTAATGACTCCGCAACTTCCAAAGCATTCTTTTGTCTAAACTATCAAATGCTTTTTCGTAATCTATGAATCCAATATGAAGTAGCAATTTTAGTTCTAAACTTTGTTCCACTATTATACGTAGGGTAGTTATTTGATCAACACATGATCTGTTCTTCCTAAAACCTTTTTGTTCATCTCTCAAATGTTTCTCTATGGTCTCATTTAGTCTCTCCATAATGATTCTGCTTAATATTTTTCCTTCCACTGATAGTAGCATAATTCCCCTATAATTTGTGCACTCCTGTAAACTTCCTTTCTTAGGTAGTTTGATCATATAACCTTCTTTCCAGTCTTTAGGTATTTCTTTCCTCTCCCAAATTTTATCTAATAGATTATGTAGCATCTTTGTAGAGTTGTTCATACCTGATTTGATGGCTACCGAAGAAATTTCATCTGGTCCTTTCTGGCTTTACCATTTTTTTTAATAGCTTGATGGCTTTCATTATTTCGTCTTTACTTGATTTTCTAGAGTTATCTGCTGGTAGTATATCTGGAGGGTCATTTAAGCCGGGTCTGTTCAAAAGTACTTCAAAGTGCTCTTACCATCTCTCCAATTGTACCCTTATATTACTAAGCTGATTTTTTTCTTATCTTTAATAAAGACATTGATCTATTTGCATTGTATACTTAATTTCTTTGTGCTGTTGTACAGTTCTTTCATATTACCTTTATTTCCTGGATCCTCTGTCTCTTATGCTAGTTCTTCTGTATATTTCCTTTTTATCCCTTTTAATGCATCTTCTCACTTCTTTGTTCACCTTAGTGTACGCTTCCTGTGTCTTGGCTTTAGCACTTCTCGTCTGCCTTAATTTTTGTCTGCTTTTTTTTTTGTTCTTTTTTTCTTTATTTTTATCCAAGGTCTATGCTGTCGTCCATGCCTTATTCTGGCGTTCTCTTTTCCCCAGCGTTTCTTCGTATCTATCCAAATGTCTTTTACCTGTTTCCAATGATCTTCTATATTTATTGTATTTTCTAGTTGTTGAGGGACTTGGTATTTGTTTTCAATTGTGACTGCGAATTTATCTTTCATTCTTTGTTCTTTAAGAAACCCTGCATTGATATACTTTCTACCCTTAATCGTTGTAGTATATCTTTTCAGTTTATGTTTGGCTATCAGAAGTTGACGATCTGAATGTACATCTGCCCCTCTATATACTTTTACATCTTTTAAGGATGATTTAAAATTATAATTAATACATATGTGATATATGTTTGATTTTCCGTTCTGTGATCTGGTGACACCCATGTAACTTTATATATTCTATTATGTTGGAATATTGTTCCTAAAAGGCTCATTTGATTAAGGGCACAGAAATTGTGTTGCTTGCAGCAATATTCTTTCATACACTCGACAGGAAAAGTAGGGAACAGAACCCGGTCGTGGTTAATGCTGAGGTCAACGGTCTCATCTGCGATAATACCGATGAGAACGATGCAGTCATCTATACAGACGGATCTGTAAGACGACACGAAAGAAGTGCATGGGCATTTACAGCACGCTCAGCAGGCAGAATAGCCAAGGAAGACAGTGGTGCATACGCCATGACCACGAGTAGCATGACAATGGAGGTGATGGCAGTGACCAAGGCATTCAAATGGTTAGAGTCACAAGACTACATCCACGCATGTATACTGAGTGATTCGATGAGCATGATAAAAAAAGTGGAGGCGGGCTATGTACGCATGCAATGGGTAGAGTCGTTGCAGAAATCCAAAATACGTAAGGTCACCTTTGTCTATGTCCCTGGACATGCGGGAGTACGGGGAAATGAGAGAGCGGACAGGTTGGCTAGCTGCGCTGTCGTTGAGGACGGGCAACCGATGGATCGGGCGGACATCATCAATGCCCTTCGAGATGTTGGAAGAGCACAGGACTTCGACAAACACAGATCAACGTCACTTCTTCGGATGATGGAAATGGGAGTTAAGATGGGCACAGCCAGAAATGAGAAACTTGTTGGCCGTGTAAGAAGACTTATCAACCAACATAGAACTGGAGTCGTCAGTCGCTGGACACTGAGGGAATTGCTGAGGAGGGGATCTGAGCACCTATGGACATGTTCGGAGTGCAATGATGATGACCCGCAAATGACTCAATAATGACTCAATATTCTTTCATGTCATTCGCAGTAATTCATATGTCAGCGAAAGTCTCTCAAGTCATTTATTTGTCATTCATAGTCACTTGTGTCATTCATCTGTCAGTCATAGTCACTTATATCATTCATAGTCTTAAAAAAGAGAGCCCTAAAACTGTTTGAGACGAATCTCGATTCTTTCAATATTACAATAAACTGAACATCTTTTTATGTCTGACACTTTAAAATATCCATAATTTTATCTATAAAATGTGGCTGTTTCATTTGTTGTTTCAGCATTAGAATGGAGTTTTGCAATAACGATGATCAAAATCCATTATTTTCGGTCGGCCATTCGGTTTGGTATTCTCACAACGTTTGTTGCACGCTTGTTGTTTTGTGATTTGATCGTTCTGTCTTGTCACGTGGCCAAATCATCTTATATTGTCTTCCTCTTCTTCCTCTTCTACTCTTCCTCTTCTTCTACATTTCAGCTCCCTGTGGAGCATATGTCTTCTACAAACACTTTCCAAGTCGTTCTGTTTCTTGCCATTCTTTTAAGACCATTCCATGTCTTCCCCATGATCGTATTTTCTTTTTCTATCTTTCTTCTCCAAGAATTAATTGGTCTTCCTCTTTGTCTTTTCCCTGGGGATTCCAAAAAAGGGCCTGATGTGTAATACTCTTAGTTCGCTTCAGCAGTGTGTGTCCCATGCAGCGCCATCGTCTTCGCTGTATCTCTTTATCCACTGGTATTTCACTGGTACATTTCCATAGTTCTATGTTAGTGATTTTGTCCTGCCATTTCCATGCTTTTATTCTGCGTAAGATATATGGCAGGATTATATACCAGAACTATTTCACGACCAAAGGGACAAGAAACCACATATAAATTGTACATCGGGCTGTAAAATCTTAAAATCTGAGGTGGAAAAAGCTATAAAAATAATGAAAAAGGGAAATGCAGCAGGACCTGACAGCATACAGATAGAGATGATACAGGCACTAGAAGATTTTAGCATTGAAGTGATTACAGACATATGCAACGACATATACCACACATGATACATACCAAATGAACTAAAAACATCAACTTTCATTGCATTGCTTAGAAAGAATGGTGCAGTTGAAGGCAGTGACTTTAGAACAATAAACTTAATGAGCCATGTTACAAAAATCTTGCAAAAAGTTATACCAGGAAGGATTCAGAATAAATACTGAATTAGATGAGCAGCAATTTGGATTTGGGAAAATAGCGGGACAAATGGAGCCATAATGTGCATGAGAAAATTAATCGAAAAGTACACAGAAGTAAACAAACCAATATATGCATGCTTCATAGACTGCACCAAATTTTTTGATACAGTACACCACAAACAACTTATCATCATCATCATCATCATCATGTGCCATACCGGTTGGCGTAGGTGATCATGTCCCTCCACAATCTTCTATCTACAGTGAATCGTATCTGTTCTGTTGTTGAATGTTTTCCATGCTATGACACTAAGCTATCCAGTATTTTCTCTCTTTGTCGTCCGCGATCTCTCTTTACTTTTATTTTTCCAGTTGTAACCAAGTATTCCAACTTATCATGATGTGCCCGAAAAATGTTGATTGCTTCACTCTGATGTTTTTTAAGAGCTCCCTTTTTGTGTTGGCCTCTGAGAACTTCCTCATTGGTCTTTTTAGCTGTCCAGGGAACTTTCAACATTCTTCTGAGAAATCCCATCTACGTGGCCTCTAATCGTCTTTTCATTTGTTTGTCTACTGTCCATGATTCGCATCCATAGGTCAGAATTGGTTCTATATAGCACCAATGAACACTCTTTCTCATTTATATTGACATAGATTTGTTACATAAGATATTTTCATTTATTGAAATGCTATTTTGGCCTTAGATATTATGATTTTTATTTATGTGGTGCATCTCCCATCTGATGTTATTATTGTGTCCAAGTATTTGAAACGTTGCACTTGTTTCAGATTTGTCTGTTTTTTTTTATACTGCATGATAGTGATTGTTTCTAAACAACTTTTAGAATGCCTAAAAGAGATACATCTAGATGACGTGGACTTACGATTAATATGTAATCTATACTGGGAACAAACAGCAATAATAAAATATAACAATGAGAACTCTACACCCATTGATATAAAAAGAGGTTAAGACAGGGATGCATCCTATCACCAAGCTTGTTCAAGCTATACACTGAGCAAATCTTTAAAAAACATCATAGAGATGCCAGGCCTACAAATTAATGGAAATATATTCAATAACCTAAGATATGCTGATGATACTGTACTACTAGCAGAAAATCCTAAAGATCTACAACAATTACTTAATGAAATAAACATGACAAGCAAAAAATATGGTCTAGATATGAATATCAAAAAGACTAAAACTATGATCATAATTAAAAAAAAAGAAAATACTCAAAACCCACAAGCGGTTATCAAAATTGAAGGAATAGACCTGGCGACAGTTCAGAACTACAACTAACTTGGACATACTATAACCAGTGATGGAAAATGTACAACTGAAATAAACAAAGAATAGGAATGGCAAAAAGTAATTTCAATGTCATGAAGAACATACTAACATCAAAACAATTAACACCAAGCCTAAAACTAAGAATAGCAAAATGTTACATCTTCTCAATATTCCTGTATGGTGCAGAAACATGCACATTAGATAAATAAACAGAATAGATAATTGAAGCCTTTGAAATGTGGATATATAGAAGAATAGGTAGAATTGGATGGAAGGAAAAGAAAACAAACGATGAAGTATTAAAACAACTAAAAATGAAAAGAGAACTACTAAACACAATTCAAACAAGACAAATGCGACTTTTGGGCCATGTTAAAAGACACAACAGCCTACTAAAAGTAATCCTGGAGGGGGAAAATACAAGGTAAAAGAGGCAGAGGCAGACCAAGACTAAAAATGGACGAGTAAGATCAAAAGATAGACAAATCAGCCTATGACAACCTGCACCATCAAAACAAGAGACAGAGCAGAATGGCGCTCCATGGTAGCCATCCTTCGTTGCGGAGACGGCACTAGACGATGATGATGAATCTATGGCCACTAGAAAGATAAATGGAGACAGAAGGCATCCCTGCCTTACTCCTGTTCTTATTTCAAATGCTTATGTAAGCTGCCATTCATGAACCACACTAGATTTTGTTCCTTCATACATTATTTTTGTCAGGTTAATAAACTTTATGGGGATTCCGTAATGACTCCGCAACTTCCAAAGCATTCTTTTGTCTAAACTATCAAATGCTTTTTCGTAATCTATGAATCCAATATGAAGTAGCAATTTTAGTTCTAAACTTTGTTCCACTATTATACGTAGGGTAGTTATTTGATCAACACATGATCTGTTCTTCCTAAAACCTTTTTGTTCATCTCTCAAATGTTTCTCTATGGTCTCATTTAGTCTCTCCATAATGATTCTGCTTAATATTTTTCCTTCCACTGATAGTAGCATAATTCCCCTATAATTTGTGCACTCCTGTAAACTTCCTTTCTTAGGTAGTTTGATCATATAACCTTCTTTCCAGTCTTTAGGTATTTCTTTCCTCTCCCAAATTTTATCTAATAGATTATGTAGCATCTTTGTAGAGTTGTTCATACCTGATTTGATGGCTACCGAAGAAATTTCATCTGGTCCTTTCTGGCTTTACCATTTTTTTTAATAGCTTGATGGCTTTCATTATTTCGTCTTTACTTGATTTTCTAGAGTTATCTGCTGGTAGTATATCTGGAGGGTCATTTAAGCCGGGTCTGTTCAAAAGTACTTCAAAGTGCTCTTACCATCTCTCCAATTGTACCCTTATATTACTAAGCTGATTTTTTTCTTATCTTTAATAAAGACATTGATCTATTTGCATTGTATACTTAATTTCTTTGTGCTGTTGTACAGTTCTTTCATATTACCTTTATTTCCTGGATCCTCTGTCTCTTATGCTAGTTCTTCTGTATATTTCCTTTTTATCCCTTTTAATGCATCTTCTCACTTCTTTGTTCACCTTAGTGTACGCTTCCTGTGTCTTGGCTTTAGCACTTCTCGTCTGCCTTAATTTTTGTCTGCTTTTTTTTTTGTTCTTTTTTTCTTTATTTTTATCCAAGGTCTATGCTGTCGTCCATGCCTTATTCTGGCGTTCTCTTTTCCCCAGCGTTTCTTCGTATCTATCCAAATGTCTTTTACCTGTTTCCAATGATCTTCTATATTTATTGTATTTTCTAGTTGTTGAGGGACTTGGTATTTGTTTTCAATTGTGACTGCGAATTTATCTTTCATTCTTTGTTCTTTAAGAAACCCTGCATTGATATACTTTCTACCCTTAATCGTTGTAGTATATCTTTTCAGTTTATGTTTGGCTATCAGAAGTTGACGATCTGAATGTACATCTGCCCCTCTATATACTTTTACATCTTTTAAGGATGATTTAAAATTATAATTAATACATATGTGATATATGTTTGATTTTCCGTTCTGTGATCTGGTGACACCCATGTAACTTTATATATTCTATTATGTTGGAATATTGTTCCTAAAAGGCTCATTTGATTAAGGGCACAGAAATTGTGTTGCTTGCAGCAATATTCTTTCATACACTCGACAGGAAAAGTAGGGAACAGAACCCGGTCGTGGTTAATGCTGAGGTCAACGGTCTCATCTGCGATAATACCGATGAGAACGATGCAGTCATCTATACAGACGGATCTGTAAGACGACACGAAAGAAGTGCATGGGCATTTACAGCACGCTCAGCAGGCAGAATAGCCAAGGAAGACAGTGGTGCATACGCCATGACCACGAGTAGCATGACAATGGAGGTGATGGCAGTGACCAAGGCATTCAAATGGTTAGAGTCACAAGACTACATCCACGCATGTATACTGAGTGATTCGATGAGCATGATAAAAAAAGTGGAGGCGGGCTATGTACGCATGCAATGGGTAGAGTCGTTGCAGAAATCCAAAATACGTAAGGTCACCTTTGTCTATGTCCCTGGACATGCGGGAGTACGGGGAAATGAGAGAGCGGACAGGTTGGCTAGCTGCGCTGTCGTTGAGGACGGGCAACCGATGGATCGGGCGGACATCATCAATGCCCTTCGAGATGTTGGAAGAGCACAGGACTTCGACAAACACAGATCAACGTCACTTCTTCGGATGATGGAAATGGGAGTTAAGATGGGCACAGCCAGAAATGAGAAACTTAGTGGCCGTGTAAGAAGACTTATCAACCAACATAGAACTGGAGTCGTCAGTCGCTGGACACTGAGGGAATTGCTGAGGAGGGGATCTGAGCACCTATGGACATGTTCGGAGTGCAATGATGATGACCCGCAAATGACTCAATAATGACTCAATATTCTTTCATGTCATTCGCAGTAATTCATATGTCAGCGAAAGTCTCTCAAGTCATTTATTTGTCATTCATAGTCACTTGTGTCATTCATCTGTCAGTCATAGTCACTTATATCATTCATAGTCTTAAAAAAGAGAGCCCTAAAACTGTTTGAGACGAATCTCGATTCTTTCAATATTACAATAAACTGAACATCTTTTTATGTCTGACACTTTAAAATATCCATAATTTTATCTATAAAATGTGGCTGTTTCATTTGTTGTTTCAGCATTAGAATGGAGTTTTGCAATAACGATGATCAAAATCCATTATTTTCGGTCGGCCATTCGGTTTGGTATTCTCACAACGTTTGTTGCACGCTTGTTGTTTTGTGATTTGATCGTTCTGTCTTGTCACGTGGCCAAATCATCTTATATTGTCTTCCTCTTCTTCCTCTTCTACTCTTCCTCTTCTTCTACATTTCAGCTCCCTGTGGAGCATATGTCTTCTACAAACACTTTCCAAGTCGTTCTGTTTCTTGCCATTCTTTTAAGACCATTCCATGTCTTCCCCATGATCGTATTTTCTTTTTCTATCTTTCTTCTCCAAGAATTAATTGGTCTTCCTCTTTGTCTTTTCCCTGGGGATTCCAAAAAAGGGCCTGATGTGTAATACTCTTAGTTCGCTTCAGCAGTGTGTGTCCCATGCAGCGCCATCGTCTTCGCTGTATCTCTTTATCCACTGGTATTTCACTGGTACATTTCCATAGTTCTATGTTAGTGATTTTGTCCTGCCATTTCCATGCTTTTATTCTGCGTAAGATATATGGCAGGATTATATACCAGAACTATTTCACGACCAAAGGGACAAGAAACCACATATAAATTGTACATCGGGCTGTAAAATCTTAAAATCTGAGGTGGAAAAAGCTATAAAAATAATGAAAAAGGGAAATGCAGCAGGACCTGACAGCATACAGATAGAGATGATACAGGCACTAGAAGATTTTAGCATTGAAGTGATTACAGACATATGCAACGACATATACCACACATGATACATACCAAATGAACTAAAAACATCAACTTTCATTGCATTGCTTAGAAAGAATGGTGCAGTTGAAGGCAGTGACTTTAGAACAATAAACTTAATGAGCCATGTTACAAAAATCTTGCAAAAAGTTATACCAGGAAGGATTCAGAATAAATACTGAATTAGATGAGCAGCAATTTGGATTTGGGAAAATAGCGGGACAAATGGAGCCATAATGTGCATGAGAAAATTAATCGAAAAGTACACAGAAGTAAACAAACCAATATATGCATGCTTCATAGACTGCACCAAATTTTTTGATACAGTACACCACAAACAACTTATCATCATCATCATCATCATCATGTGCCATACCGGTTGGCGTAGGTGATCATGTCCCTCCACAATCTTCTATCTACAGTGAATCGTATCTGTTCTGTTGTTGAATGTTTTCCATGCTATGACACTAAGCTATCCAGTATTTTCTCTCTTTGTCGTCCGCGATCTCTCTTTACTTTTATTTTTCCAGTTGTAACCAAGTATTCCAACTTATCATGATGTGCCCGAAAAATGTTGATTGCTTCACTCTGATGTTTTTTAAGAGCTCCCTTTTTGTGTTGGCCTCTGAGAACTTCCTCATTGGTCTTTTTAGCTGTCCAGGGAACTTTCAACATTCTTCTGAGAAATCCCATCTACGTGGCCTCTAATCGTCTTTTCATTTGTTTGTCTACTGTCCATGATTCGCATCCATAGGTCAGAATTGGTTCTATATAGCACCAATGAACACTCTTTCTCATTTATATTGACATAGATTTGTTACATAAGATATTTTCATTTATTGAAATGCTATTTTGGCCTTAGATATTATGATTTTTATTTATGTGGTGCATCTCCCATCTGATGTTATTATTGTGTCCAAGTATTTGAAACGTTGCACTTGTTTCAGATTTGTCTGTTTTTTTTTATACTGCATGATAGTGATTGTTTCTAAACAACTTTTAGAATGCCTAAAAGAGATACATCTAGATGACGTGGACTTACGATTAATATGTAATCTATACTGGGAACAAACAGCAATAATAAAATATAACAATGAGAACTCTACACCCATTGATATAAAAAGAGGTTAAGACAGGGATGCATCCTATCACCAAGCTTGTTCAAGCTATACACTGAGCAAATCTTTAAAAAACATCATAGAGATGCCAGGCCTACAAATTAATGGAAATATATTCAATAACCTAAGATATGCTGATGATACTGTACTACTAGCAGAAAATCCTAAAGATCTACAACAATTACTTAATGAAATAAACATGACAAGCAAAAAATATGGTCTAGATATGAATATCAAAAAGACTAAAACTATGATCATAATTAAAAAAAAAGAAAATACTCAAAACCCACAAGCGGTTATCAAAATTGAAGGAATAGACCTGGCGACAGTTCAGAACTACAACTAACTTGGACATACTATAACCAGTGATGGAAAATGTACAAACTGAAATAAATAAAGAATAGGAATGGTAAAAAGTAATTTCAATGTCATGAAGAACATACTAACATCAAAACAATTAACACCAAGCCTAAAACTAAGAATAGCAAAATGTTACATCTTCTCAATATTCCTGTATGGTGCAGAAACATGCACATTAGATAAATAAACAGAATAGATAATTGAAGCCTTTGAAATGTGGATATATAGAAGAATAGGTAGAATTGGATGGAAGGAAAAGAAAACAAACGATGAAGTATTAAAACAACTAAAAATGAAAAGAGAACTACTAAACACAATTCAAACAAGACAAATGCGACTTTTGGGCCATGTTAAAAGACACAACAGCCTACTAAAAGTAATCCTGGAGGGGGAAAATACAAGGTAAAAGAGGCAGAGGCAGGCCAAGACTAAAAATGGACGAGTAAGATCAAAAGATAGACAAATCAGCCTATGACAACCTGCACCATCAAAACAAGAGACAGAGCAGAATGGCGCTCCATGGTAGCCATCCTTCGTTGCGGAGACGGCACTAGACGATGATGATGAATCTATGGCCACTAGAAAGATAAATGGAGACAGAAGGCATCCCTGCCTTACTCCTGTTCTTATTTCAAATGCTTATGCAAGCTGCCATTCATGAACCACACTAGATTTTGTTCCTTCATACATTATTTTTGTCAGGTTAATAAACTTTATGGGGATTCCGTAATGACTCCGCAACTTCCAAAGCATTCTTTTGTCTAAACTATCAAATGCTTTTTCGTAATCTATGAATCCAATATGAAGTAGCAATTTTAGTTCTAAACTTTGTTCCACTATTATACGTAGGGTAGTTATTTGATCAACACATGATCTGTTCTTCCTAAAACCTTTTTGTTCATCTCTCAAATGTTTCTCTATGGTCTCATTTAGTCTCTCCATAATGATTCTGCTTAATATTTTTCCTTCCACTGATAGTAGCATAATTCCCCTATAATTTGTGCACTCCTGTAAACTTCCTTTCTTAGGTAGTTTGATCATATAACCTTCTTTCCAGTCTTTAGGTATTTCTTTCCTCTCCCAAATTTTATCTAATAGATTATGTAGCATCTTTGTAGAGTTGTTCATACCTGATTTGATGGCTACCGAAGAAATTTCATCTGGTCCTTTCTGGCTTTACCATTTTTTTTAATAGCTTGATGGCTTTCATTATTTCGTCTTTACTTGATTTTCTAGAGTTATCTGCTGGTAGTATATCTGGAGGGTCATTTAAGCCGGGTCTGTTCAAAAGTACTTCAAAGTGCTCTTACCATCTCTCCAATTGTACCCTTATATTACTAAGCTGATTTTTTTCTTATCTTTAATAAAGACATTGATCTATTTGCATTGTATACTTAATTTCTTTGTGCTGTTGTACAGTTCTTTCATATTACCTTTATTTCCTGGATCCTCTGTCTCTTATGCTAGTTCTTCTGTATATTTCCTTTTTATCCCTTTTAATGCATCTTCTCACTTCTTTGTTCACCTTAGTGTACGCTTCCTGTGTCTTGGCTTTAGCACTTCTCGTCTGCCTTAATTTTTGTCTGCTTTTTTTTTTGTTCTTTTTTTCTTTATTTTTATCCAAGGTCTATGCTGTCGTCCATGCCTTATTCTGGCGTTCTCTTTTCCCCAGCGTTTCTTCGTATCTATCCAAATGTCTTTTACCTGTTTCCAATGATCTTCTATATTTATTGTATTTTCTAGTTGTTGAGGGACTTGGTATTTGTTTTCAATTGTGACTGCGAATTTATCTTTCATTCTTTGTTCTTTAAGAAACCCTGCATTGATATACTTTCTACCCTTAATCGTTGTAGTATATCTTTTCAGTTTATGTTTGGCTATCAGAAGTTGACGATCTGAATGTACATCTGCCCCTCTATATACTTTTACATCTTTTAAGGATGATTTAAAATTATAATTAATACATATGTGATATATGTTTGATTTTCCGTTCTGTGATCTGGTGACACCCATGTAACTTTATATATTCTATTATGTTGGAATATTGTTCCTAAAAGGCTCATTTGATTAAGGGCACAGAAATTGTGTTGCTTGCAGCAATATTCTTTCATACACTCGACAGGAAAAGTAGGGAACAGAACCCGGTCGTGGTTAATGCTGAGGTCAACGGTCTCATCTGCGATAATACCGATGAGAAAGATGCAGTCATCTATACAGACGGATCTGTAAGACGACACGAAAGAAGTGCATGGGCATTTACAGCACGCTCAGCAGGCAGAATAGCCAAGGAAGACAGTGGTGCATACGCCATGACCACGAGTAGCATGACAATGGAGGTGATGGCAGTGACCAAGGCATTCAAATGGTTAGAGTCACAAGACTACATCCACGCATGTATACTGAGTGATTCGATGAGCATGATAAAAAAAGTGGAGGCGGGCTATGTACGCATGCAATGGGTAGAGTCGTTGCAGAAATCCAAAATACGTAAGGTCACCTTTGTCTATGTCCCTGGACATGCGGGAGTACGGGGAAATGAGAGAGCGGACAGGTTGGCTAGCTGCGCTGTCGTTGAGGACGGGCAACCGATGGATCGGGCGGACATCATCAATGCCCTTCGAGATGTTGGAAGAGCACAGGACTTCGACAAACACAGATCCACGTCACTTCTTCGGATGATGGAAATGGGAGTTAAGATGGGCACAGCCAGAAATGAGAAACTTGTTGGCCGTGTAAGAAGACTTATCAACCAACATAGAACTGGAGTCGTCAGTCGCTGGACACTGAGGGAATTGCTGAGGAGGGGATCTGAGCACCTATGGACATGTTCGGAGTGCAATGATGATGACCCGCAAATGACTCAATAATGACTCAATATTCTTTCATGTCATTCGCAGTAATTCATATGTCAGCGAAAGTCTCTCAAGTCATTTATTTGTCATTCATAGTCACTTGTGTCATTCATCTGTCAGTCATAGTCACTTATATCATTCATAGTCTTAAAAAAGAGAGCCCTAAAACTGTTTGAGACGAATCTCGATTCTTTCAATATTACAATAAACTGAACATCTTTTTATGTCTGACACTTTAAAATATCCATAATTTTATCTATAAAATGTGGCTGTTTCATTTGTTGTTTCAGCATTAGAATGGAGTTTTGCAATAACGATGATCAAAATCCATTATTTTCGGTCGGCCATTCGGTTTGGTATTCTCACAACGTTTGTTGCACGCTTGTTGTTTTGTGATTTGATCGTTCTGTCTTGTCACGTGGCCAAATCATCTTATATTGTCTTCCTCTTCTTCCTCTTCTACTCTTCCTCTTCTTCTACATTTCAGCTCCCTGTGGAGCATATGTCTTCTACAAACACTTTCCAAGTCGTTCTGTTTCTTGTCATTCTTTTAAGACCATTCCATGTCTTCCCCATGATCGTATTTTCTTTTTCTATCTTTCTTCTCCAAGAATTAATTGGTCTTCCTCTTTGTCTTTTCCCTGGGGATTCCAAAAAAGGGCCTGATGTGTAATACTCTTAGTTCGCTTCAGCAGTGTGTGTCCCATGCAGCGCCATCGTCTTCGCTGTATCTCTTTATCCACTGGTATTTCACTGGTACATTTCCATAGTTCTATGTTAGTGATTTTGTCCTGCCATTTCCATGCTTTTATTCTGCGTAAGATATATGGCAGGATTATATACCAGAACTATTTCACGACCAAAGGGACAAGAAACCACATATAAATTGTACATCGGGCTGTAAAATCTTAAAATCTGAGGTGGAAAAAGCTATAAAAATAATGAAAAAGGGAAATGCAGCAGGACCTGACAGCATACAGATAGAGATGATACAGGCACTAGAAGATTTTAGCATTGAAGTGATTACAGACATATGCAACGACATATACCACACATGATACATACCAAATGAACTAAAAACATCAACTTTCATTGCATTGCTTAGAAAGAATGGTGCAGTTGAAGGCAGTGACTTTAGAACAATAAACTTAATGAGCCATGTTACAAAAATCTTGCAAAAAGTTATACCAGGAAGGATTCAGAATAAATACTGAATTAGATGAGCAGCAATTTGGATTTGGGAAAATAGCGGGACAAATGGAGCCATAATGTGCATGAGAAAATTAATCGAAAAGTACACAGAAGTAAACAAACCAATATATGCATGCTTCATAGACTGCACCAAATTTTTTGATACAGTACACCACAAACAACTTATCATCATCATCATCATCATGTGCCATACCGGTTGGCGTAGGTGATCATGTCCCTCCACAATCTTCTATCTACAGTGAATCGTATCTGTTCTGTTGTTGAATGTTTTCCATGCTATGACACTAAGCTATCCAGTATTTTCTCTCTTTGTCGTCCGCGATCTCTCTTTACTTTTATTTTTCCAGTTGTAACCAAGTATTCCAACTTATCATGATGTGCCCGAAAAATGTTGATTGCTTCACTCTGATGTTTTTTAAGAGCTCCCTTTTTGTGTTGGCCTCTGAGAACTTCCTCATTGGTCTTTTTAGCTGTCCAGGGAACTTTCAACATTCTTCTGAGAAATCCCATCTACGTGGCCTCTAATCGTCTTTTCATTTGTTTGTCTACTGTCCATGATTCGCATCCATAGGTCAGAATTGGTTCTATATAGCACCAATGAACACTCTTTCTCATTTATATTGACATAGATTTGTTACATAAGATATTTTCATTTATTGAAATGCTATTTTGGCCTTAGATATTATGATTTTTATTTATGTGGTGCATCTCCCATCTGATGTTATTATTGTGTCCAAGTATTTGAAACGTTGCACTTGTTTCAGATTTGTCTGTTTTTTTTTATACTGCATGATAGTGATTGTTTCTAAACAACTTTTAGAATGCCTAAAAGAGATACATCTAGATGACGTGGACTTACGATTAATATGTAATCTATACTGGGAACAAACAGCAATAATAAAATATAACAATGAGAACTCTACACCCATTGATATAAAAAGAGGTTAAGACAGGGATGCATCCTATCACCAAGCTTGTTCAAGCTATACACTGAGCAAATCTTTAAAAAACATCATAGAGATGCCAGGCCTACAAATTAATGGAAATATATTCAATAACCTAAGATATGCTGATGATACTGTACTACTAGCAGAAAATCCTAAAGATCTACAACAATTACTTAATGAAATAAACATGACAAGCAAAAAATATGGTCTAGATATGAATATCAAAAAGACTAAAACTATGATCATAATTAAAAAAAAAGAAAATACTCAAAACCCACAAGCGGTTATCAAAATTGAAGGAATAGACCTGGCGACAGTTCAGAACTACAACTAACTTGGACATACTATAACCAGTGATGGAAAATGTACAACTGAAATAAACAAAAGAATAGGAATGGCAAAAAGTAATTTCAATGTCATGAAGAACATACTAACATCAAAACAATTAACACCAAGCCTAAAACTAAGAATAGCAAAATGTTACATCTTCTCAATATTCCTGTATGGTGCAGAAACATGCACATTAGATAAATAAACAGAATAGATAATTGAAGCCTTTGAAATGTGGATATATAGAAGAATAGGTAGAATTGGATGGAAGGAAAAGAAAACAAACGATGAAGTATTAAAACAACTAAAAATGAAAAGAGAACTACTAAACACAATTCAAACAAGACAAATGCGACTTTTGGGCCATGTTAAAAGACACAACAGCCTACTGAAAGTAATCCTGGAGGGGGAAAATACAAGGTAAAAGAGGCAGAGGCAGACCAAGACTAAAAATGGACGAGTAAGATCAAAAGGTAGACAAATCAGCCTATGACAACCTGCACCATCAAAACAAGAGACAGAGCAGAATGGCGCTCCATGGTAGCCATCCTTCGTTGCGGAGACGGCACTAGACGATGATGATGAATCTATGGCCACTAGAAAGATAAATGGAGACAGAAGGCATCCCTGCCTTACTCCTGTTCTTATTTCAAATGCTTATGTAAGCTGCCATTCATGAACCACACTAGATTTTGTTCCTTCATACATTATTTTTGTCAGGTTAATAAACTTTATGGGGATTCCGTAATGACTCCGCAACTTCCAAAGCATTCTTTTGTCTAAACTATCAAATGCTTTTTCGTAATCTATGAATCCAATATGAAGTAGCAATTTTAGTTCTAAACTTTGTTCCACTATTATACGTAGGGTAGTTATTTGATCAACACATGATCTGTTCTTCCTAAAACCTTTTTGTTCATCTCTCAAATGTTTCTCTATGGTCTCATTTAGTCTCTCCATAATGATTCTGCTTAATATTTTTCCTTCCACTGATAGTAGCATAATTCCCCTATAATTTGTGCACTCCTGTAAACTTCCTTTCTTAGGTAGTTTGATCATATAACCTTCTTTCCAGTCTTTAGGTATTTCTTTCCTCTCCCAAATTTTATCTAATAGATTATGTAGCATCTTTGTAGAGTTGTTCATACCTGATTTGATGGCTACCGAAGAAATTTCATCTGGTCCTTTCTGGCTTTACCATTTTTTTTAATAGCTTGATGGCTTTCATTATTTCGTCTTTACTTGATTTTCTAGAGTTATCTGCTGGTAGTATATCTGGAGGGTCATTTAAGCCGGGTCTGTTCAAAAGTACTTCAAAGTGCTCTTACCATCTCTCCAATTGTACCCTTATATTACTAAGCTGATTTTTTTCTTATCTTTAATAAAGACATTGATCTATTTGCATTGTATACTTAATTTCTTTGTGCTGTTGTACAGTTCTTTCATATTACCTTTATTTCCTGGATCCTCTGTCTCTTATGCTAGTTCTTCTGTATATTTGCTTTTATCCCTTTTAATGCATCTTCTCACTTCTTTGTTCACCTTAGTGTACGCTTCCTGTGTCTTGGCTTTAGCACTTCTCGTCTGCCTTAATTTTTGTCTGCTTTTTTTTTTGTTCTTTTTTTCTTTATTTTTATCCAAGGTCTATGCTGTCGTCCATGCCTTATTCTGGCGTTCTCTTTTCCCCAGCGTTTCTTCGTATCTATCCAAATGTCTTTTACCTGTTTCCAATGATCTTCTATATTTATTGTATTTTCTAGTTGTTGAGGGACTTGGTATTTGTTTTCAATTGTGACTGCGAATTTATCTTTCATTCTTTGTTCTTTAAGAAACCCTGCATTGATATACTTTCTACCCTTAATCGTTGTAGTATATCTTTTCAGTTTATGTTTGGCTATCAGAAGTTGACGATCTGAATGTACATCTGCCCCTCTATATACTTTTACATCTTTTAAGGATGATTTAAAATTATAATTAATACATATGTGATATATGTTTGATTTTCCGTTCTGTGATCTGGTGACACCCATGTAACTTTATATATTCTATTATGTTGGAATATTGTTCCTAAAAGGCTCATTTGATTAAGGGCACAGAAATTGTGTTGCTTGCAGCAATATTCTTTCATGTCATTCGCAGTAATTCATATGTCAGCGAAAGTCTCTCAAGTCATTTATTTGTCATTCATAGTCACTTGTGTCATTCATCTGTCAGTCATAGTCACTTATATCATTCATAGTCTTAAAAAAGAGAGCCCTAAAACTGTTTGAGACGAATCTCGATTCTTTCAATATTACAATAAACTGAACATCTTTTTATGTCTGACACTTTAAAATATCCATAATTTTATCTATAAAATGTGGCTGTTTCATTTGTTGTTTCAGCATTAGAATGGAGTTTTGCAATAACGATGATCAAAATCCATTATTTTCGGTCGGCCATTCGGTTTGGTATTCTCACAACGTTTGTTGCACGCTTGTTGTTTTGTGATTTGATCGTTCTGTCTTGTCACGTGGCCAAATCATCTTATATTGCCTTCCTCTTCTTCCTCTTCTACTCTTCCTCTTCTTCTACATTTCAGCTCCCTGTGGAGCATATGTCTTCTACAAACACTTTCCAAGTCGTTCTGTTTCTTGCCATTCTTTTAAGACCATTCCATGTCTTCCCCATGATCGTATTTTCTTTTTCTATCTTTCTTCTCCAAGAATTAATTGGTCTTCCTCTTTGTCTTTTCCCTGGGGATTCCAAAAAAGGGCCTGATGTGTAATACTCTTAGTTCGCTTCAGCAGTGTGTGTCCCATGCAGCGCCATCGTCTTCGCTGTATCTCTTTATCCACTGGTATTTCACTGGTACATTTCCATAGTTCTATGTTAGTGATTTTGTCCTGCCATTTCCATGCTTTTATTCTGCGTAAGATATATGGCAGGATTATATACCAGAACTATTTCACGACCAAAGGGACAAGAAACCACATATAAATTGTACATCGGGCTGTAAAATCTTAAAATCTGAGGTGGAAAAAGCTATAAAAATAATGAAAAAGGGAAATGCAGCAGGACCTGACAGCATACAGATAGAGATGATACAGGCACTAGAAGATTTTAGCATTGAAGTGATTACAGACATATGCAACGACATATACCACACATGATACATACCAAATGAACTAAAAACATCAACTTTCATTGCATTGCTTAGAAAGAATGGTGCAGTTGAAGGCAGTGACTTTAGAACAATAAACTTAATGAGCCATGTTACAAAAATCTTGCAAAAAGTTATACCAGGAAGGATTCAGAATAAATACTGAATTAGATGAGCAGCAATTTGGATTTGGGAAAATAGCGGGACAAATGGAGCCATAATGTGCATGAGAAAATTAATCGAAAAGTACACAGAAGTAAACAAACCAATATATGCATGCTTCATAGACTGCACCAAATTTTTTGATACAGTACACCACAAACAACTTATCATCATCATCATCATCATCATGTGCCATACCGGTTGGCGTAGGTGATCATGTCCCTCCACAATCTTCTATCTACAGTGAATCGTATCTGTTCTGTTGTTGAATGTTTTCCATGCTATGACACTAAGCTATCCAGTATTTTCTCTCTTTGTCGTCCGCGATCTCTCTTTACTTTTATTTTTCCAGTTGTAACCAAGTATTCCAACTTATCATGATGTGCCCGAAAAATGTTGATTGCTTCACTCTGATGTTTTTTAAGAGCTCCCTTTTTGTGTTGGCCTCTGAGAACTTCCTCATTGGTCTTTTTAGCTGTCCAGGGAACTTTCAACATTCTTCTGAGAAATCCCATCTACGTGGCCTCTAATCGTCTTTTCATTTGTTTGTCTACTGTCCATGATTCGCATCCATAGGTCAGAATTGGTTCTATATAGCACCAATGAACACTCTTTCTCATTTATATTGACATAGATTTGTTACATAAGATATTTTCATTTATTGAAATGCTATTTTGGCCTTAGATATTATGATTTTTATTTATGTGGTGCATCTCCCATCTGATGTTATTATTGTGTCCAAGTATTTGAAACGTTGCACTTGTTTCAGATTTGTCTGTTTTTTTTATACTGCATGATAGTGATTGTTTCTAAACAACTTTTAGAATGCCTAAAAGAGATACATCTAGATGACGTGGACTTACGATTAATATGTAATCTATACTGGGAACAAACAGCAATAATAAAATATAACAATGAGAACTCTACACCCATTGATATAAAAAGAGGTTAAGACAGGGATGCATCCTATCACCAAGCTTGTTCAAGCTATACACTGAGCAAATCTTTAAAAAACATCATAGAGATGCCAGGCCTACAAATTAATGGAAATATATTCAATAACCTAAGATATGCTGATGATACTGTACTACTAGCAGAAAATCCTAAAGATCTACAACAATTACTTAATGAAATAAACATGACAAGCAAAAAATATGGTCTAGATATGAATATCAAAAAGACTAAAACTATGATCATAATTAAAAAAAAAGAAAATACTCAAAACCCACAAGCGGTTATCAAAATTGAAGGAATAGACCTGGCGACAGTTCAGAACTACAACTAACTTGGACATACTATAACCAGTGATGGAAAATGTACAAACTGAAATAAATAAAGAATAGGAATGGTAAAAAGTAATTTCAATGTCATGAAGAACATACTAACATCAAAACAATTAACACCAAGCCTAAAACTAAGAATAGTTAAATGTTACATCTTCTCAATATTCCTGTATGGTGCAGAAACATGCACATTAGATAAATAAACAGAATAGATAATTGAAGCCTTTGAAATGTGGATATATAGAAGAATAGGTAGAATTGGATGGAAGGAAAAGAAAACAAACGATGAAGTATTAAAACAACTAAAAATGAAAAGAGAACTACTAAACACAATTCAAACAAGACAAATGCGACTTTTGGGCCATGTTAAAAGACACAACAGCCTACTAAAAGTAATCCTGGAGGGGGAAAATACAAGGTAAAAGAGGCAGAGGCAGACCAAGACTAAAAATGGACGAGTAAGATCAAAAGATAGACAAATCAGCCTATGACAACCTGCACCATCAAAACAAGAGACAGAGCAGAATGGCGCTCCATGGTAGCCATCCTTCGTTGCGGAGACGGCACTAGACGATGATGATGAATCTATGGCCACTAGAAAGATAAATGGAGACAGAAGGCATCCCTGCCTTACTCCTGTTCTTATTTCAAATGCTTATGTAAGCTGCCATTCATGAACCACACTAGATTTTGTTCCTTCATACATTATTTTTGTCAGGTTAATAAACTTTATGGGGATTCCGTAATGACTCCGCAACTTCCAAAGCATTCTTTTGTCTAAACTATCAAATGCTTTTTCGTAATCTATGAATCCAATATAAAGTAGCAATTTTAGTTCTAAACTTTGTTCCACTATTATACGTAGGGTAGTTATTTGATCAACACATGATCTGTTCTTCCTAAAACCTTTTTGTTCATCTCTCAAATGTTTCTCTATGGTCTCATTTAGTCTCTCCATAATGATTCTGCTTAATATTTTTCCTTCCACTGATAGTAGCATAATTCCCCTATAATTTGTGCACTCCTGTAAACTTCCTTTCTTAGGTAGTTTGATCATATAACCTTCTTTCCAGTCTTTAGGTATTTCTTTCCTCTCCCAAATTTTATCTAATAGATTATGTAGCATCTTTGTAGAGTTGTTCATACCTGATTTGATGGCTACCGAAGAAATTTCATCTGGTCCTTTCTGGCTTTACCATTTTTTTTAATAGCTTGATGGCTTTCATTATTTCGTCTTTACTTGATTTTCTAGAGTTATCTGCAGGTAGTATATCTGGAGGGTCATTTAAGCCGGGTCTGTTCAAAAGTACTTCAAAGTGCTCTTACCATCTCTCCAATTGTACCCTTATATTACTAAGCTGATTTTTTTCTTATCTTTAATAAAGACATTGATCTATTTGCATTGTATACTTAATTTCTTTGTGCTGTTGTACAGTTCTTTCATATTACCTTTATTTCCTGGATCCTCTGTCTCTTATGCTAGTTCTTCTGTATATTTGCTTTTATCCCTTTTAATGCATCTTCTCACTTCTTTGTTCACCTTAGTGTACGCTTCCTGTGTCTTGGCTTTAGCAC
Source organism: Megaustenia siamemsis (assembly GCA_032433765.1). NCBI lineage: Eukaryota > Metazoa > Mollusca > Gastropoda > Stylommatophora > Ariophantidae > Megaustenia > Megaustenia siamemsis. Next base: position 61,012,188 of record JAVIAB010000159.1, read on the forward strand.
TTCTCGTCTGCCTTAATTTTTGTCTGCTTTTTTTGGTTCTTTTTTTCTTTATTTTTATCCAGGGTCGATGCTGTCGTCCACGCCTTATTCTGGCGTTCTCTTTTCCCCAGCGTTCCTTCGTATGTATCTTTCCAAATAACTTTTACCTGTGTCCAATGATCTTCTATATTTATTGTATTTTCTACTTGTTTGAGGACTTGGTATTTGTTTGCAATTGTGACTGCGAATTTATCTTTCATTCTTTGTTCTTTAAGAAACCCTGCATTGAAATACTTTCTCCCCTTAATCGTTGTTGTATATCTTTTCAGTTTATGTTTGGCTATCAGAAGTTGACGATCTGAATGTACATCTGCCCCTCTATATACTTTTACATCTTGTAAGGATGATTTAAAATTATAATTAATACATATGTGATATATGTTTGATTTTCCGTTCTATGATCTGGTGACACCCATGTAGCTCTATTTATTCTCTTATGTTGGAATATTGTTCCTAAAGGCTCATTTGATTAAGGGCGCAGAAATTCACAAATATCTCTCCATTCTCGATTGTATCATCAAGTCCATGTTTTCGCATAATCTCTTCGAAGCCTATTTTGTCTGATCCTACTTTAGCATTTAGGTCTCCCATCAAGATTATAATATCCTTGGCTCGTCTTTCAACCATCTGACATCGCAACAGTTTATATAATTCATCTTTAACTAAATCATCCTTATCATTGTTTGGTGCATAACATTGGATAATGTGTAATTTTATTTTGTTTTTTGTTGTTTTAAATGTTGCTCTCATTAGTCTTGGCCTTTCTGCTTCCCATTCTATTAGTGTTTTATGTGCATTCCTTGATAACATTATAGCTACCCCTTCACTATGTTGTGCTCCAGGTCCCTGGTGTCTTGATGACAATATCATCTCTCCTGTATTATTTTTATTCTTTCGCTCCTAGCCATTTTGTTTCGCACATTCCCGGAATATATATTTTGTAATTTCTCATTTCTGCTGCTACCTGTGCAGCTTTTCCTTGTTCATTTAGTGTACGTACATCCCAGGAGCCAATTCTGGAGTTTTTCCTTTTAGACAAATGGTGTGTCAGCAACCCGGACTCCTTAGGGCGTGAATCATACGTCTCTTAGACAGAAAACCTTTATCTCTCCTGCATGGCGGATTTACTTTTATTCATTTCTTTGACTTGTCCATGTTTGTAACGTTTTTTCGGTTAATTTTTTTACAGTATGGGATAGCTGGTCCCAAGCCCAACCCTCCTTTTTCGTCTCTTATGAACATGCCTGGTCGGGTACAGCGCCACTTTTCTTTACTCCTCTTTACGGCCCCGGCAGCGCACGGGCGAATGCAGTGAGAGTGTTCAACTATCATGTTTTCAGCTATTATACAGTGAGAGTGTTTCAGCTATCATGTATTCAGCTATTATACAGTGAGAGTGTTTCAGCTATCATGTATTCAGCTATTATACAGTGAGAGTGTCAGAATTGGACACTGGAATCTAGAACAATAAGAAAAATAACGACCAACGAAATGAAATATGTCAGAAAATGACAGGAAACAGCTGAAGAGACAGAGTAAGAAACACTGGCCTGAGGAAGAAACTCAAAATTAAACTAGCCATCGAATACATAAAGCAGATAAAATGCTTCGGCCCCATAACAAGACACAAAGAACTAGTAATGACTCAAAGAGCCATAAACAAACACTACGAAAACGCCAGATTAAGAGGAAGACCGAGAAATAGATGGATTAAGGGAATACTTGAGTCCTAGGAGGGATAAAACTAGAAGAAGCCAACAGAAGAGCAAAGAATCGCAGATTGTATCTCCCCTCGACGACAACGGCAATGCAGGAATGATCATCATCATCAAGTACCGGGCCTACTGGCGATCATGTCTCTCCACAACTTTCGATCTCGGTAGCTATTTATCATTTCTGTTGATGACCTTCTGCCAAGCCATTTTCTTAAGCTGGCTGTTATTTTTTTCTCTTTGCTTCCCTGTATATCTTCGTCTCTCAATTGTTTCCAGTTGTTACAATATATTCCAGTTGTTCACTTCTCATTACATGGTCAAAAAAGGATAATGAACGAGGAAGGATAGAAGTAGAAGAAGATACATCAGACAAGGCTGTTTTCTGTCGCCGGATTTGTTTTCATTTTACAGCTAAAATAGTATGTGATCAATAGCAGATATAAAAAGAATTTAAGTCAAAGGCCACAACAAAAACAATTTGAGATATGCGGATGACACAGTCTTAATATAAGAGATAGATAAAGAACCACAGACATGAATAACATAATAGTAAATGAAAGCATATACTACAACGAATAAGAGTAGAAAATATTTCAATGTATGGTTTCTTAAAGAACAAGATAAATTCGCAGTCACAATATCAAACAAATACCAAGTCCTCCAACAACTAGAAAATACAAGAAATATAGAAGATCGTTGGAAACAGATAAATGATATATAGATAGATACATACGAAGATACGATGGGGAAAAGAGAACGCCATAATAAGTCGTGGACGAAAGCATAGACACTGGATAAAATTAAAGAATGAAAGAACAAGGAAGAAGGCATAAATAAAAGCAAAACGAGAAGTAATAACGTCAAGAAGCAGGACACTTACACAGAGGTGAACAAAGAAGTGAGAAGATGCATTAAAAGGGATAGAAGGAAATATATAGATAAACTAGCTAAAGAGACAGAAGATGCAGGAAATAACGGGAATATGAAAGAACTGTACAACAGCACAAAGAAATTAAATGGAAAATTTAAACATATCAATGTCTTTATTAAAGATAAGAAATGAAATCTGTTTAGTAATATAAGGGAACAAATGGAGAGATGGAAAGAGCACTTTGAAGAACTTTTGAACAGACCTGGCTCAAATAATCCTCTAGATATACTGCCAGCAGAAGAAGAGTTAACCGTTAACTCTAGAAAATCAAGTAAAGAAGAAATAATGAAAGCCATCAAGCTATTAAAAGATGGTAAAGCCACAGGACCAGATGAAATTCCTTCGGAAGCCATCAAATCTGGTATTCATCATCATCATTGAGTGCCGTCTCCGCAACGAAGGTTGGCTACCATGGAGCGCCATTTTGCTCTATCTCTTGCTTTGATGGTGCAGGTTGTCATCGGTTGATTTGTCCAGCTTTTGATGTTACTCGTCCATGTTAATCTTGGTCTGCCTCTGCCTCTTTTACCTTGTATTTTCCCCTCCAGGATCACTTTCAGTAGGCTGTTGTGTCTTTTAACATGGCCTAAGAATCGCATTTGTCTTGTTCTAATTGTGTTCAGAAGTTCTCTTTTCATTTTTAGTTGTTTTAAGACTTTGTCATTTGTTTTCTTTTCCTTCCATCCAATTCTACCTATTCTTCTATATAACCACATTTCAAAGGCTTCAATTCTCTGTTCTGTTTTCTTGTCTAATGTCCATGTTTCAGCACCATGTAGGAATATTGAGAAGATGTAACATTTTGCTATTCTTAGTTTTAGCTCTGGTGTTATTTGTTTTGATGTTAGTATGTCCTTCATGACATTAAAATTACTTTTTGCCATTCCTATTCTTTTGTTTATTTCAGTTGTACATTTTCCATCACTGGTTATAGTATGTCCAAGGTAGTTGTAGTTCTGAACTGTCTCCAGGTCTATTCCTTCAATTTTGATATCCACTTGTGGGTTTTGAGTATTTTCTTTGTTTATGATCATAGTTTTAGTCTTTTTGATATTCATATCTAGTCCATATTTTTTGCTTGTCGTGTTTATTTCATTAAGTAATTGTTGTAGGTCTTTAGGATTTTCTGCTAGTAGTACAGTATCGTCAGCATATCTTAGGTTATTGATTATCTTTCCATTAATTTGTAGGCCTGGCATCTCTATGATGTTTTTAAAGATTTGCTCAGTGTATAGATTGAACAAGCTTGGTGATAGGATGCATCCTTGTCTTACTCCTCTTTTTATATCAATGGGTGTAGAGAACTCTTTGTTATATTTTATTATTGCTGTTTGCTCCCAGTATAGATTGCATATTAGTCGTATATCCATGTCATCTAGATGTATCTCTTTTAGGCATTCTATAAGTTGTTTGTGATGTACTCTATCAAAAGCTTTGGTGTAGTCTATGAAGCAGGCATATATTGGTTTGTTTACTTCTGTGTATTTTTCGATTAATGTTCTCATGCAGAATATGGCTTCTTTTGTCCCGCTATTTTTCCTAAATCCAAATTGCTGCTCATCTAATTCAGTATTGATTTTATTCTGAATCCTTCCTTGTATAACTTTTAGCAAGATTTTTGTAACATGGCTCATTAGGCTTATTGTTCTAAAGTCACTGCATTCAACTGCACCATTCTTTTTAGGCAATGCAATGAAAGTTGATATTTTTAGTTCATTTGGTATGTATCCTGTGTGGTATATGTCGTTGCATATGTCTGTAATCACTTCAATGCCAAAATCTTCAAGTGCCTGTATCATCTCTATCTGTATGCTTTCAGGTCCTGCTGCTTTTCCCCTTTTCATTGTTTTTATAGCTTTTACCACATCAGATTTTAAGATTTTATAGCCTGATGTACATTTTATAACTGGTTTCTTGTCCCTTTGATCATGAAATAGTTCTGTTATATATTCCTGCCATCTATCTATGCTATCCTTATTGTCTGTTAGCATTTTTCCTTTTTTGTCTGCAATGCATCCACCTTCTGTGGCTTTTTTATTTTTATTAGTCATTCTCTTTATTTCTGTGTGCATTCCTCTTAGGTCTTGTTTGCTTTCCATAGTTTCTATTTCTCTACATTTTTTGGCTGAGCCAGTCTTCTTTTGCCTTTTTGCACATTTTGCGTATCTCATTATCTATTTTATTGTATTGGGCAGTGTTCTTCGCTTGTCTCCTTTCTTCCATTTTTTCTAAGATGGTGTTAGTTATCCATTTTTGTTTTTTGTTCTTTTCTCTTTTGGGTAAGGTGTCGCAGGCTTTTTGTATGCTTTTCTTTATGCATTGCCATTTGGTTGTTACTTTTTCATCAGGATTTTCTCTTCTGTATTGTTCAATTCCTTCCTCTAGCAGCTTCTGGTATGTGTTCTTTACTTGTATTGTATAGGTATCTTTAATATCTTTTTGATTTAAAGCTGTTATGTCAAGTGGGTTTGTTGATGAATCAGATTTTTGCTTGTTTCTCTTTAGTTTGATTTTCATTTTAATCATTACAGGATTGTGATCAGAATTAATATCTGCTCCTGGGTAGGTTTTGGCTTTATCTGGTATTAACACCTCTATAAAGATGTTACATAATATATTAGATAAAATTTGGGAGAGGGAAGAAATACGTACAAACAGGAAAGAAGGTTATATGATCAAACTACCAAAGAAAGAAAGTTTACAGGAGTGCACAAAGGGAAAGTATGCAACTATTAGTGTAAGGAAAAATATTAAGCAGAATCATTCTTGAGAGACTAAAAGAGGCTATAGAGAAACATTTGAGTGATGAACAAGCAGGTTTTAGGAAGAACAGATCATATGCTGATCAAATAACTAATCTGTATAACTTATTATGTAAGGGCAGCTTAGAGAAGTATTTGAAATAAGAACAGGAGTAAGGCATGAATGCCTTGTCTCAATTTCTCTTTGTACTGGCCATTGATTGGATTATGGAAAAAAAATTCAAAACAACAGAAATTGAATCCAGTGGTCACTAACCAAGCAACTTGATGATTTAGACTTTGCTGATGACATAGCTCTCCTATCACACATTTATCACCAGATGCAGGATAAAATGAACATACTTGATGAAAGATCAAAACAGCTAGGACTGAAAATTAATAGAGATAAGAACAACATTATGAGAATTAATGCAGTTAGCAATAACCAAATAAAATTAGGAGAAATACCTCTACTAGATGTTCAATCTTACATATATCTAGGTAGGAATATAGATAAAGAGAGAGGTAGAGAATATGATACCTAAATAAGGATATCAAACGCAAGAGCAGCTTTTATTCCACTGGGAAACATGGAAGTCCAAAGCATTTAGGTTAAATATAAAAAGTAAAAATGTTCAACTCCAATGTTAGCCCTATTAATATGGCTGTGAAACATGGAGAACAAGAAAATTAACAATCATGAAGATACATACTTTCATTAATGAATGCTTACGCAGAATAAAAGAATGGAAATGGCAGGACAAAATCATCAACATAGAATTATGGAAATGTACCAGTGAAATACCAGTGGATAAAGAGATACAGTGAAGACGATGGCGCTGGATAGGACACAAACTGCGGATGCCAACTGAGAGTATTACACATCAGGACGTTTTTTGGAAACCTCAGGGAAAAGACAAAGAGGAAGACCAAGGAATTTTTATAGAGAAGACAGATAGAAGCAGAGATGAAGATAATGGGGAAGACATATAATGATCTTAAAAGAATGACAAGAAACGGAACGACTTGGAAAGTGTTAGTTGAAGACCTATGCTCGACAGGGAGCTGAAAGGTAGAAGCAGCAGAAGAAAAGAAAGCAACAAGAAAGCTCTGAGTCTGAATAGTAAGAAAACAGAAGTAATGGTCATATCGAAGAAATAATCATCACCATCATGCAGCATAAAAATAAACAGGACGAGTTTGAAACAAGTGCAACACGTCAAATACTTGGGCACAATTATAACATCAGATGGGAGATGCACCACAGAAATAAACAGCAGAATAGCTCAGGCCAAAATAGCTTTTCAAAAAATTAAAAACGTCTTATGCATCAAATCTATGCCAAAAGAATTGAGAAAGAGAGTTCTTTGGTGCTATAAAGAGCCATTTCTCACATAAGGAAGTGGATCATGGACAATAAACAAACAAATGAAAAGACGATTAGAGACCATAGAGATTGGTTTTCTTAGAAAAATGTTGAAAGTTCACTGGACAGCTAAGACGTTCGGGTAACGAGGACGTTCAAAGAGGTCAACACAAATAGGGAACTCCTAAGAAACATTAGAAACAATCAACATTTTTGGGGAACATCATGAGAAGAGGAAAGTTGGAATTCTTGGTTACAACTTAGAAAAAAATACAGTGAAAGAGAGATCGTGGGTGACAAAGAGAGAAAATACTCAATAGCTTGGTATCATGGAGTGGAAAACAGTCAACAACAGAACTGATACGATGTACTGTAGGTAAAAGATTATGGAAGGACATGATCGCCTACGCCAAATGGTATGGCACATTATGATGATAATGTACTATTTTAAAGACACCACATTCGTACTTTAATTACATCTGCACATTTGGACACGTTTGTTATGACTAGGTATAAATTATAAAAGCGCAATAAATACACCATCTGCTGACGTGTCTTCGCCTCCAGGTTTACGCAGCATGCATTGATTCGACTGGAGCATCAAATAAACACTTAGTAAGCCTCGCGAACACAGGTGTTGGATTATGAACGGTTTATTGGATACTGTGGCCATCTAAGAATGTTCAATAAACAAACCTTAAGTAAAAGAGGAATGGTTGGTACAGCTGGCGTCAAGTTATTGCTTCGTGTGGAGCTTGATTATGTAAAGTAACATGTTAATGCTAATAGATTAGTCTTAATCGCCATGGAGCTGCCACGACCTCTACATTTTGTAGACGTGTTTACTTATCTTTATGTAGGAGAGACCTTTAATTACAAATCTACAATACCTTGCTGCTATACTCACACACAGATAATCATCATCATTAAGTAGCGCGCAAGCTGGCGTAGGTGATCATGACTCTCCACAATGTTCGATCTTGACAGTTATTTAACACAGAAAATACTTTGTGAATAATAAGCACGTACGCAATGTTCTTCTGTTATTTCCCACAATGCAACTGGTCCGAATCATGTATGGATCTACTCATTATCTTGGGTCCACGAACTGAGGGGAGAGAAGAGAACCTTTTGCATGAGCTACATATACCCGCCATGTAAGAGGGCATTTGACATGTGTCATTAGGAGGGCACATCAGTGTCGAGGACGCACGTAAAGAAACAGTTATACGATGTCAGCCCATGTAACGTAGAGATGGAGTTAAAAGAGAATTCAGTTTTGATGCCAGTGGAGAGTTGCGGGCCTTCTCAGAATGAGAAGCCTCGTCAATAAAGTACCGCCCTGACACAGTTCACAGACTTCAGTGAGTGTCTGAGGATAGAGTGTTAGATAACATGTGAATATTGTTAGTTCTCTATCTGCAAACGCTGTCATATGTACTTGATGTTTTTCTCAATCTCTCACTTCCTTCTTCTACTTCCTCTATCCACCTTCCTCATCTACTTCATATACCCTCCCCCCCCCCATATATACACTCCTTAGTTACATTAAATCTTCCACACCTCCTAACGTTCTTTTCTTCTTGATGAACTCTCCACTTCCTAACTCCCTCTTCTACCGCATTTCAATGTCATATACCACCAGTCTTCTTCTACATCCATTCCCCACCCTCTACATTCTCTATTCTACTTCCATTCCTCATCCTCTACATTCCCCCTTCTTCTACCTTCATTCCCCTTCCTCTTCATCCCTCGTCAACATTCATTCCCCATCCTCTACATTCGCTTTTCTGCACCCATTCCCCATCGTCTACATTCCCTTTTCTTATTCATACATTCCCCATCCTCTACCTTCCCTCTTCTTCTACATCTATTCGCAATTCTCTACCATCAGTCTTCTTCTAAATCCATTCACACTTTTCTACCTTCCCTCTTCTTTAACATCTATTCTCCATCATCTACTTTCCGTGTTCTACATCCATTCCTCAACATCTAACTTCCATCTTCTGCATCCACTCCCCATCAATGACCTTCCCTCTTCAATATCATTTCCACACCCTCTATATTCCTCTTCTACATCTATTCCCCATCAAACTCCTTCCCTCTTCCACATCATTTCCCGATCCTCTACATACCATATTCTGCATCAATTCCAATGATACTAATTTCCCTCTTCTACTAGATCGTTTCATCATCATCTATCATCCTTCTTATGCTACATCCATTCCACACGTTCAACATTCTCTCTTCTATATTTATTATCCATACTCTACCTTCCCTCTTCTGCTACATCCATTCCCTATCATCTGCCTTCCGTCTTCTAATTACATTCCCCACCCAGTACATTCCCTCTTCCTCTACACCAATTGCTCAACCTCTAATTGCCATCTTCTACAACCATTCCCCACCCTCCACTTTCCCTCTTCAACTTCCTAAACCCAAACTCTACCTTCCCCTTCTACACCCATTCCACACCCTGTACCTTCCTTCTTCTACATCCATTCCGGAATGATGTCATTCCCTCTTCTACATCAATTACCCACCCTCTATATTCCCTCTTTAACATATATTTTCCATCATCTACCTTCCCTAAACCACGTCGTTTCCCCATCCTCTACATACCATCTACTGCATCCATTCCCCTTACTCTACTTTCCCTCGTCTTTTACATCCTTTCCCCAAAATCTAATTTCTCTCTTCTTCTACGTGTATTCCCTATCATCTACCTTCCGTCTCTTAATTCCATTCCCCACACACTGCCTTCCTTATTCTTCTACATCCAGTCCACATCCTTTGCTTTCGCTTTTTCACGTCCATTAACAATCTTATAATTTCCCTCTACTTCTACACCCATTCGCCAGTTTCTATCTTCCCTCTTCCTCTACATCAATTCATCACCATCTACCTTCCCTCTTCTACATCCATTACTCATCGACGACCTTCCCTTTTTTACATCAATTCCCCACCCTCTGCATTCTCACTTCTACATCTATTCCCCATCCTCTACCTTCCATCTACTAAATCCATTCCAAACCCTCTAACTTCCCTATTCGTCCACATCCTTTCCATATCCTCTACCTTTCCCTTTCTTCTACATACATTTCCCACTCTCTATCTTCCGACTTCTTCGTCCATTCCTCATACTCTAACTTCCTTCTTCTACATCCATCCCCAAACCTCTACTTCCCTCTTCTACATACCTTCCGCACCCTCTACCTGCACTCTTCTTCTACACCGATTCATCAACCTCTATTCAACCCTCTACATTCCCTCATCTAAATACATTCTCCATAATCTATATTCTACCTCCTTTACCCACATCTACATTCCAACTTCTTCGTCATCCATTTCACAACCTCTAACTTCCTTCCTTTACATCCATTCCCCTACATTTACCTTCCGTCTTCTACATTAATTCCTCACCTACTACTTTCCTTCTTTTACTACATGCATTCCACATCTTTTACCTTTACTTTTCTTCTGCATCAATTCCCCACCCTCTACCTTCCATCATCTAACTCCATTCACCACCCTCTGCTTTCACTCTTCTTCTACATCCATTGCCCATCTTCTACCTTCCATCTTCTTCTACGTCCATTACCCAACCTATATACTCCCTCTTCTACAGCAATTCCCCTAATCTATCTTCCATCTTTTAATTAAATTCCCCATCCTCTAACTTCCCTCTTCTTCTGCATCCATTCGCCACCTTCTACCTTCACTCTTCTTCTACATCCATTACTCCACTTCTGCCTGTCCTCTTCTACATACATTCCCTATCCTCTACCTTCCCTATTCTTCTACAGCCATTGCCCAACCTATATAGTCCATCTTCTACATCCATTCCCAATTCGTATCCTTCCCTCGTCTACATCCATTCCCCACCCACTACTTTCCCTCTTCTACATCCATCCCCTATCCTCTACATTCCACCTTCTACATCCATTTAGAATTCTCTACTTTCCCTCTTCTGCATCCATTCCCCATCCTCTACCTTCCCTCTTCTACATCCATTCCCCGTCATCTACCTTCCCTCATCTACATCCATCCCCCAACATCTACCTTCCCTCTTCTACATCCGTTCCCTACCCTCTCCTTTTTAATTTCTACATCCATTCCCCTCCCTCTACATTCCCTCGTCTACATCCATTCCCCATCCTCTACCTTATCTCTTCTACATCCATTCCACAACCTCTACCTTCCCACTTCTACATCCATTACCCAAACTCTACCTTCCCTCTTCTACCTCAATTCCCTTTCCTCTACCTTCCCTCTTCTAGATCCAGTCCCCATCCTCTACCTTCCCTCTTCTACAACTATTCCCTTTCCTCTACCTTCCCTCTTCTACATCCATTCCCTTTCCTCTACCTTCCTTCTTATACATCCATTCCACAACCATTAACTTCCCTCTTCTATATCCATTCCATTCCTCTACCTTCCCTCTTATACATCCATTCCATTCCTCTACATTCCCTCTTCTATATCCATTCCATTCCTCTACCTTCCCTCTTCTATATCCATTCCATTCCTCTACCTTCCCTCTTCTACATCCATTCCATTCCTCTACCTTCCTTCTTATACATCCATTCCACAACCATTAACTTCCCTCTTCTACATCCATTCCCTTTCCTCTACATTCCCTCTTCTATATCCATTCCATTCCTCTACCTTCCCTTTTCTACATCCATTCCATTCCTCTACCTTCCTTCTTATACATCCATTCCACAACCATTAACTTCCCTCGTCTATATACATTCCATTCCATTCCTCTACCTTCCCTCTTCTACATCCATTCCCCAACCTTTAACTTCCCTCTTCTACATCCATTACACAACATCTAAATTCCCTCTTCTACTTCATGATTTCCCACCCCTACCTTTCTCTTCTGCTTCATCTATTCCTCAACCCTACCTCCCACTTCTACTTTATCTATTGCCCACCCTCTATCGTCCCTCTTCTACTTCATCTATTCCTCACCTCATACATTTCTCAAAGAAACGATCGGATCAGAGAACCATGTTTGTTGATAGATCAATCCTCAGCCCCAAATGACTTCTATGAAGTTTACATTAAAATTATCACCAACCCTAAAATGCTAACAAGATAAAATGGTCACTGTGAGTCAATGCCTTTATAACAAGCGTGAATCCAACACCATTTTTGTGTTTGTTTCACAAATTCGAGTCCACATTCTGTCATTTAAAAAGACATAAGATATTATCTCTGAGTTTGTAGAACCATAAAAGTTTCCTGGCTATTCTCATTATCATTATAATAATATATACCGCTTGATGTAGACATTCATGTCCCTCCACAATCTTCTATCTACAGTGCATCGTATCAGATCTGTTGTTGAATGTTTTTCATGCCATAACACCAAGCTATCCAGTATTTTCTCTCTTTGTCGTCCACAATCTCTTCTTCCCTATATTGTGTTAGTTGTAACCAAGTATTCTAACTTTACTCTTCTCATGATGTGCCCGTAAAATTGAGAATTTCCTCTTTGGTCTTTCTAGCTGTCCAGGAAACTTTCAAAATTCTTTAAAGAAAACCCATCTCTGTGCCCTCTAATCGAAAACTATTCCACTGATCACATTAGACTGGGTTAATGTGTACACCCAATCGCCTTTATAGATTCAGTGAACTATTCTACTGATCACGTTAGACTGGGTTAATGCCCAAAACTAATTGCATTTTATATCCAACAATACTATAAAGAATACCTCAGATTGTTATTCATTTTGGAAGAAAGACAACCTAGCGTAGTAATGACCGCATTATAAAAATATACCAGAGGTGAAATCAAAGATATGGCACTTCCATATTGGTTATTGGTTATGGAAGGCCTCGGTATCACAGCAAACGAATTAAAATCCATAATTGCTCAACCGCCCGTGCCAGTGGAATCATCCGAATGACTAACTCATCTCCTAAACAAAGAAAGGTAACTGTAGTCCCCATCGTAGCAGTCTCAGCACACGCCAAAAGACATAAGACGAAACCGCGCAGAAAGTGAACACAGCCAACTGTTCCCTGTCATACGATATCATCATTCATCGTAAACAAGCGGGATATCGAAGCAGGATCAAAGCGGATGAGACACACAGCTCACGGTGTGCACATAGCACTTAACTCAGTAGCTCCTGCAACAAGTCGGACTTGGAATATGAGGAAACTGCAAGGAGGAACACTTTTCAGACATAGCCTTCAATGGTTCCTGCCGCCTATCCACCATATACCATGGGAGTTCACGTCCTCCCGAAAATGATGATCGTCATAGCACTTGATGATGTTAGGCCATCGTTGATGACTCCAATTCCAAACATATAGACACACAGTGGTGGTAAGTTATCATTTCCAATCCAACAGAAGTCACATGACCTGTAGTTAGTAAAACCACAGAGAGAATATGATTTTGTGACCTTCACTGATTCACTCTTAGATGTGAATGTGTAGTTTACACAAGAGGAGAAGTTTTCAACTACAGTAATCCCAATTAAGGCAATTCTGGGATAGCAAGGCAAGTCTCCTTTATAGCAGCAGAACTTGATGTTCTCTGCTCCCTTCTTGTAGCTGCCGCCACACGATTCTGATGTCTCATTAACTTGGACATCATTCAAGAAAAATGTCAGATTAACATTCCATAGATATGGCTCTGCTGATGAAATGCTTGGTGCAGCAGTTGTATCAATCATACTGGAGGCTCCTGGTCTGTGGTCATTAATATCACAGACGGCATATGATGTTGTTATAGTCAGTGTTTCTTTCTGGGGTGTAAATATGTGGCACACACATGGAGAGTGATTTGTGGTCACAGTAATCCCATTAAAGGCAATTCTAGGGTAGCATGGCATAGCTGTTTCAGAACAGCACAATCCTATGATGTTTTCTGTGTTCGCTATAAAGCTGCTGCTGCTACACAATCCTGACCAATTATAGGTGTGGACATTATTCACTTGCAATGACAAAACTGCTTTGTTTACATCATAAACCTCTGGAAGCGAATCATTTATGGGACTAATAGTACAATTTATTCTTCCATCGGGGATATCTTCATTGAGTCCCCAAAAAAAGGTATTTGGTTAAAAAGCACATATGCTTTTGAGTTAAACACAAAATGAGCCCACTTCATAGATTCAAAATGATCCTTGCCAATGCCATCCGTTTGCACAAGTTAGGTCCTTAGCTACCAAACGTCCGAAACGAAGCCATCGAATTAACGACTTTATCTACAGCGAAGGTTAACGAACTGTGAACAAATATTTATGTTCAAACCCTTGAAAACATTTTCAAAAATCTGCCAACTCGCTGCAATAACATATATCGTGTTGTTCAATGTAAACATTGCATAGTCCATAGCTCGAATATAACGATAATGTTATATAACGTATAATGACGTCATCGTCAATAATATCTATATATCTAACTATTGACCTTTCGAGCCGTAGTAGGCCCATAGGGCGTAGACCAAGATACTCCTTCTCGTATCTGAATTTTTGTTCTAGCAGTTTTCAATTCCTTTAAATATATTTTATCAAATCTCGCAATTTGTCTCTGTTCTGTGCAAGCAGCTCTGTCCCACTGAGGGAGCCGAGTCCTGCTGCTCTTGCCTCTCTCATCAATGTTCTTCTCAGTGTCTCTCTGGGGCTTCCTCTTTTTCTCTTACCTGTTGTTTCCCACATGAGGGCTTCCTTTGCTATACGGTTATTATTATCATCTCTTCTCATTATATGTCCAACATATGACCATCGTCTTTTCTTTATTACTGAAGATATTAGTGGTTGATTAGCTTCTTCTTTCTTCTCTCTTCTTCTTCTATCCTTCCTCTGCTGCCGTTGGCGTCGAGGGGAGAAACAATCCGCGATTCTTTGCTCTTCTGTTGGCCTCTTCTGATGTTATTCCTCCTAGTGACTCTAGTATTCCCTTTATCCATCTCTTTCTCGGTCTTCCTCTTAATCTGGCGTTTTCGTAGCGTTTGTTTATGGCTCTTTGAATCATTGTTAGTTCTTTTTGTCTTGTTATGTGGCCGAACCAATTTATCTGTTGTTTCTTTATGTATTCGAAGGCTAGTTCAATTTCGAGTTTCTTCCTCAGGTTAATGTTTCTTACTCTGTCCCTTAAGCTGTTTCCTGTCATTCTTCTGACACATTTCATTTCGGTGGTTGTTATCTTTCTTATTGTTCTAGAGTCCAGCGTCCAATTCTGGCACTGATAGCACAGAGTTGGTTGATTAGCGCTTTCTCTAATTTCCTCGTTTGTTTTGAATTCGCTCCAAGTTATACCAAGTATTTTCCTTAGACATTTATTTTCGAATGCGTTCAACTTTGTTTCTATATCTTTGGTTGTTTTCCAGCTTTCACGCGCATACGTAAGGGTTGATAGTACATTTGATTTGAAGTCTAAGTTTTGTGTTTGTGCTGATGAGTTTTGATTTCCACAACTTTTCAAGGCTTCTGAAAGACATTGCTGCTTTAGCTATTCTGATTCTAATTTCTTTGCTCGTATCCCCTTCTCGATCAATGTGACTTCCAGGATAGATAAAGTGGTCGATCTCTTCAACTGGTTTGTTTTCCATGTATATTTTGTCATCTGTTGGAATTAAGCTTTTCATGACTTTAGTCTTTTCATGATTGATCTCAAGCCCAATTTTGCTGGCTATTGATGATAGTTCATTTGTTTTCAGAACTATGTCATCAGCAAAGTCGAGGTCCTCCAAATGGTCTCCTTGTATTCATTCGATGCCTTTACTACCAGTGCAGCATTTCTTCATTATGAAGTCCATAACAATTCCAAATAACAAGGGCGATAAAATACATTCTTGTTTAACCCCAGTCTCTATTAGGAAATATTCACTCAGTCCTTCCTCTGTTCGAACTGCACATGTGTAACCATCATACATGTCTTTGATAAAATTTATGATTTGTGATGGTAAGCCATATTGCTTCAGAATTTTCCACAAAGAATCTCTATGAATACTGTCAAATGCTTTTTTGAAGTCGATGATGTTAAGTACCAAAGTTTTTTTGCTTTTCAATGTGTTCCTCCAATATAAGTAGTAGAGTGAAAATGTGGTCAAGGCAGCTTCTCTCTTTTCTAAATCCAGTCTGCTCTTCACGCATTACTGTATCTATTGAATCCTTTATTCTATTTAGGATGATTTTGCAGAATAACTTTGAGGCAACTGACAAAAGTGTCACGCCTCTCCAGTTGTTACAATCTCTAAGATTGCCCTTTTTTGGAATCTTAACATTGATTCCTTTTTTCCATTTTTGGGGGCGTCTTTTCTGTTTTCCAAATGATGTTGAACATTTTCTGGAGATGTATTAAATTGTGTCTATCAATTGCCTTGAGGATCTCAGCTGTTAACTTATCCTCTCCAGCAGCCTTGTTATTGATCATATGCTTTAATGTGATGTATATTTCTCTCAAGGTGAAGTCATCTAAATTTACATCTAATTCTGCTGCTGGTGTTTCAGTTTCAAAATCTATTTAACTGTGGGGTAGTGGACTATTCCCTAATATGCCATAATATGGAGAATTCCCTAATATACCAGTGGTGAAACCAAACATATAGCACGACCATATTATACAAAACTCCAGAATTAACACAGTATCTCCCGTTTACTCTATTCCTTTAACTTCTTCCTTTAACTCTATTCCTTTAACTCAACAACAAACGCTTTCTCAAATTACTTATTTCTTTATTTTATAGCAAAGCTGCAACATCTTTGTAGAAAATGAAACAACAATGATCTAACAATCTTGACATTATTTGTCGTTTTCCTAAATTACATAACTAACATATAGGGAAGGATGTTCATAGACGTTCTAGATCTGACAAAATTTGCTGTTCTTTCTCTCTTCTTTACTTCTACTTTCTCTTCAAAAAGGATGTGTTCTTTGCTGTGTATTTAATTTACATAAACAGGTCTGATATGGTGGGGGAAAAGTAAATATTCATGATACTGTCTTAAATATGGCTAAAGGAGGTCAGGACTCGTGACAGTTTGGGAACAACTAGACTAAACTGAATGTCCTGATCTTGTCTGTTAGTTAATCTTGTCTGTTCGCTGAACTAGTGTGTTAGTTGATCTTGTCTGTTAGTTAATCTTGTCTGTTAGCTGAACTTGTGTGTTAGTTGATATTGTCTGTTATCTGATCGTGTCTGTTAACTGAACTTGTCTGTTAGCTCATCTTGTCTATTAGCCCATCTTGTCTGTTAGCTGATCTTGTCTGTTAGCTGTACTTGTCTGTTAGCCCATCTTGTCTGTTATCTGATCTTGTCTATTAGCTGATCTTGTCTGTTAGCTCATCTTGTCTGTTAGCTCATCTTGTCTGTTAGCTCATCTTGTATATTAGCTGCTCATCTTGTCTGTTAGCTCATCTTGTCTGTTATCTGATCTTGTCTATTAGCTGATCGTGTCTGTTAGCTCATCTTGTCTGTTATCTGATCTTGTCTATTAGCTGATCGTGTCTGTTAGCTCATCTTGTCTGTTAGCTCATCTTGTCTGTTAGCTCATCTTGTCTGTTAGCTCATCTTGTTTACTCTTCATCAAAAGATAATTGTTGTTCCCTTCCTAGCAGATAATGCTGTTACTGCTCGACCTGAAGAAACGAAACAATAACAAGTTATACAACATCGATCAACACGTTTATTTTAAAGGATTTAACATAAATAACATGGGCTCGATCAATTCTTTCTCTTTCTTTTCGGACAATCTTCTAGATAAAGGTTCATGTATTTGGTGGTTTCTGGAAATCTAATATACTCTTGTTGATAGGCCAAATGTATCATGTGTAGTGAATAGATGTGTCGCATGTAGGGATGGAATTAGTTTAATGTATTATTTGAAGGTGATCTATATCATATGTAGTGAATACATGGACGCATGTAATGATGTGATGAGTTTAATTATTTGAAGGCGATCCATATCATGTGTATTGAATACATGGTCGTATGAATCGGTGGTATGAGTTTACATTATTTTGTGAAGGTGATCTATATCATGTGTAGTGAATACATGGTCGCCTGTAAGGATGGGATAAGTTTAATGCATTATTTGAAGGTGATCTATATCATGTGCTGGGAAGCTAATAAATGCTTCGTGTATGATCTCATTATGTTTGTGTAGGAGACCTACATCGCTTGTATCATGTATAGAGATATGGACGGTCTTTTACAACGTGTGTGTAAAGTGAACGATAATGTGGATATAATGTAGCATGTTTGGTGAGGTAATTTACAGCTTGTAGTGATCTATTGTAGCATTGTGGTTAGGCAACTCACAGAAAGTGTAATAATATAAGGAACAATAAAAATCACGCAGAACACATCATAGAAAATAAATGCAGAAAAGGAATGTAATACAGAAGATGAGGCGTAAAAGTAGAAACAAGATATACAAGAAAATGTGTAATAAATAAGAACATAGAATGAAGCATGGGAGATAAGTAGAAGCTGACAGTTAAGAAAACAAATGTTATCAATGAACAATTAGCTCAAAACCTGTTATTACTAGGAGAACTACTACTACCTATACTACTACTACCAAGCTCATTACTACTACTACACTTACTACTACTACTACCACCACCAATACTACTACTACACTTGCTACTACTACCATCACTACTACTACTACTACCCTTACAATTACTACCACCACCACTACTAGTACTACTACTACCCTTACTACTACTTTACTACTACCACTACCACAACTACTACCTTACTACTACCACCACTACTACTACTATTACCCTTACTACTACTACCACCACAACTACTACTACTTCCCTTACTACTACAACCACGATTACTACTACTACTACCATTATTACTACTACCACACTCACTACTACTACTACTACCCTTACTACTACCACCATTACTACTAATATTACCCTTACTACTACTACCACACTCACTACTACTACTACTACTACTACCACCACCACTACTATTACCACTACTTCTACTACTACTACTACCACCACCACTAATACTACTATCACCACAACTACTACAACTACCCTTGCTACTACCTCCACCACAACTACTACTACTACCCTTACTACTATTACCACCACTATTACTACTACTACTCTTACTACTACTACTACCACCACCACTACTACTACTACCACCACCACTACTACAACTACCCTTACTACTACCACCACCACCACTACTACTACTACTACCCTTACTGCTACTACCACCACCACTACTACTACTACCGTTACTACCTACTACCACCACACTACTGCTACTACCCTTACTACTACCATTACCACTACTACTATTACCCTTACTGCTACTACCACCACCACTACTACTACTAACCTTACTACTACTACTACTACCACCACTACTACTACTACTTCCCTTACTACTACTACCACACGACTACTACTACCCTTACTACTACTACTACCACCACTACTACTACTACTACTACTACTACTACTCTTACTACCACCACCACTAATGCCACTACCCCTACAACTACTACCACCACCACTACTACTACCCTTACTACTACTACCATGCTCATTACTACTACTACACTTACTACTACCACCACCACTACTACTACTACTACTACACTTACTACTACTGCCATCACTACTACTACTACTACCCTTACTATTACTACCACCACCACTATAACTACTACTGCCCATACTACTATTACCAGTACCACTACTACTACTACGAGGTGCCAGTAGTGGGATGTGATAAGCACTCCAAAGTATATTGACAGCTTTATAAGGAAGGAAAACAATACTGACGTTTCGGCTTGTGGCCTTTTTCAGAATACAGGCACAACGACAACAAACGGTGAAGCACAATTATCTATAACTACATGTTGGATGATCAAGTGAATGGAGAGGTGGACAGAGAGAGGAAAGTAAGATATTGAAATAAGAAAGGAGGCTACATGAGGGGAGGTAAGATGAGATGTATAAAATAGAAAGACTAGAAATTGCGGCGGGCTCAAGAAGTAAATAGCAAAATTAAATATCGTATCATAAAACGTATATGAACATGACTTAGCTCAAACAAATGTTCTGTCCGCCGTGATGGAATTCATACGAATGATTGTGTCTAGGGTTATTCCCGGAAAGCATCACGTGACGGAAGCACACGTGATTGAGATAGACATGGGCCGTGGGATAACGAATGCGAGGGGAGGGGGGATGAAGAAATGACGAGTTAGCCAGACTGCGGTGTAAACAAAGGCCGAAGGCCAGAGGAAATGTAGAAGCCCAAAACAATAACCCGGGTAGGGCATGTCTGCATGCAAACAAAGAACGCGGGGGAGGTGTAGAAGGAGAAGACAAGTGACCTCATAAATCTACTAGGACAATGCAGGAGGGTAACCAAACAAGAGGTTCAAAGAAGGGGTGAATCAAAAGACAAGGTAGTGAACTGCGAGATGAGCAAGAGAGATTGTCTGTGAATGGTTTGGAAATAGATGAATAGAGAGGTAGGTTAAAGAGGGGGGAGAGAGAGAGGCAATAATAACGAGGGGAATAGATATAGAGTGGAAGAATAAGAAAATAGGTGTAAGTAAAGTGGGTAGGGAGAAGGGCGGTGGGCCAGATGTGGATAGATAGAGAAGAGTCCGTAAGAAGTAGAGTAAGTAGTATAGTATGGCATTTAGGACCCCTGAATGTGCCTTTGAAGGCTCATAAATCCTTATATAAATAGTCTACACGCAGATCGAGTCACATTTTTTGGTGCCGTTTTTTCCTTATATGAGAGTCTTCATTTTTTCTTATATGAGAGTCTACCCGCCCATTTTGGTTCCGGTGACCTCTCGGTTGACCTCTCGGTTGACCTCTCGGTTGACCTCTCAACCTCTCGTGGTGTTGTGAAGGCGTCGAAACGCACATTTTTCCTTATATGAGAGTCTACCCGTACATGGAAGCACATTTTTTTCCTTATATGAGAGTCTACCGTTTTTCCTTATATGAGAGTCTACCCGCCCATTTTTTGTTCCGGTCGTGGTGACCTCTCGGGTGACCTCTCGTGGTGGTGTTGTGGTGACCTCCCGCGGCGGTGGTGAAGGGGTGGTGGTGGTATCATAACTTTCATATTCTTTGTACTTTCAATGGTACCGTAACTTTCATAAATCTATTCTTTCTTTATACTCTCAGGCAATAAAAAAAACAATGACAAGTTTATTTATTGTTTTAAAAACTTCCTTTAGAATTAAAGGTAACAACTTAGGCCGTTACACATGCTACACGAAGCACGGCAAAGGCGAAACACCGCGTTAATTAAGCGAGATCAAAGAGCTCGGTAGACGCGCAGCGAAGACGCGCTGCGAAGACGCGCAGCGAGGGGGCGCGTTTAACGTTAAGCGCGATCAAAGAGTTACCGGTAGACGCGCAGCAAGGGGCCGCGTTTACATCAAAGAATCCGCCTCCCGTGAGTACTTACTTCCCGTTAGACGGACCGCGTTTACATCAAAGGTTTACTCTTGAGCACACTAATAAATTTATCGCCGTAGCCGGTAAGTGTTCATCAGGAGAGTCATTTAACAGGGGAATTTTACGATACCGATGTTTTAATGTGAGACGCTTGGGGGTAATTAATAACTTTGCGCTGGTTCGTGTTCAAAGACCGTGTTTCGCTGTGAAAAGTTTTGATTGAATGTTTGAGTGCCAGACTGGCCAGGGGTACGTTAATGGCTTTTTTATCATCTGAAGCTTAGAATACCACTTATCAGGGGAATTTTACTGGGCGGTTGTTTTAATGCGAGATGTTTAGGGGAAAATTAATATGTTTGAACTAGAGAGTACTTGATCGATCAAAGAGGTTAGAACTGTATATAAGTAGATCCAAGCAGCCAGGATTTTATTCTCACTCTCTGAAGCAGTTTCAACGAGTGTCTTGGCTGTAACTCAAGCAAGAGCGTGCTTGGCTGTACAAGTAAATTTTCTTTACAAATCGTAAGTAGAACCTTATTTCATAGATTCTATACTGTTGTTTATTTTAAATCAATTAGGTCTGCCTGATATTGCTGTTGGGGCCCACTCGTTATAATGGGACGCCTTTCAAATTTATGTCGAATCGGTTTATGAAGGGTATAGGTATCCTGGTGACTCAACCAACGATTGATCTCTTTAATTCCTACTTTGGTGTTACGTTGCAAGGCTCTTGCACCACTATACGACCCTGGTTGATTAGGGTCAAAGTAATAACGTCTCAATACTTTGACCACCTTTCCCATTTTGGTGTTGGGATTTTGGACTTTTTTCTTTTGGACCTCAATTTATACGAGGTTAGCCGTGAAGTGTTTTCATCACTTGTCTTTGGGGTTTCGGGTACCTTGGCTTGTTCTGGTTGCAGATCGACTGATGGTGGTGAAGGTGGAGGAGAAGGTATTCTTTCTGTTGACGAGTTATGTTGAATAAGATCGACTGATCCCAAAGGACGTCGTTTATACTGCTCCATTCTAGTTAAATACTGTTGCAAAGTACGTTGGTACACTCTGGCCTTATCAGCAGGGGCTAAATCGTTACGGTCTAAGATACGTTGCATTTCATCGTCTAAATCTCTCAAGTTATCATTGATCGCCTCGGGTGGTGTATACGTGGAAGTCTGTTTCAAACCCTCTAATAACCGGAGGATCCATCAAAATCATTTTTTGGCCATGTTTACAGACCTAATACACCACCTAGAACACTTAATATAGGCTTGATCAAAGCACCTATGAATCCACCAGTTTGTAGAATTGTTTTCCTCTGCGTAAGATTCGGTTTCTTTTTAGTGAGGAATCTCAGCTTGTTCTTGTGTCGACGTAGCTCGCACTTCTGATGCTGAGTGAGTCTAACATTACCTTTTAATATGTTATGACAACACTCACATAAAAAGCGAATGAGTTCTGGAGAGGCCGTTTTCAATATGGCTCTTAAACCACTCGGCGTGGCTGAGCGCAGACATTTCAACATTTCACCGTGTCGTCTAAGTGAAGCTTCCATTCTATTACTTTGGAACGTAGACGATTTGTCTCTCCCTGGAAATATCTTTGTTCTCAGCCTCAGATGATCCGGTGTTTCCTGTCGAAGGTCTACCAGCAAATAACAGTGGGGAGACGCTGTCGCGTCCTTGAAACTCTCTTGGAGGTACGCCACTTGACCAGGGTACATTTGCTTAGCCAGATTTGTAATTTAACTTCCGTCTCTTGGATTCTTGAAAAGGACTATATAATGAGTATTGAGGCTTATAGTTCGATGTTCCTTATTTTTTCCAAATAGATTTTGAACAATGTAGATCACGCTCATATCTCTGTGATGACTACCTTTGGTGAATAATTTTGTCACCCTCTCATCTGTTTCTGACATCAAGTCGTCGAGGATGATGAGTCTTCTCTTCTTACCCCCTTCCAAGTTATCGATATCTGGTAGACCCTCGATAAATCTCACTTTCTCCATAGTCTCGTATATTGGTTGCCATTCCCCGTAACACCATATAACTTCCTCGGGTACGGGGACAACTAGCTCTTGTAGATTCTGTAGAAACTTTTGAACAAATACAGTTTTTCCACAACCGGTGGGACCAGCATTAAGAGCAGTGAAGGGGTGTTTCCACCGAGGGTCCATCGTCACTAATGACACTTTGATTGAGTATTATCACATTTAAAGTATTTTTATCATGTATTACATGTTCTGTCCCATTCCAAATATTTGTGATGTGGTTTTCTTATATTACAGATTCCCGTAAAATGGCATCTATCAGACCTTACATCCTATTTGACAAGGTGTTGTGCATTCTACAGTATCAACCATATGACTATTGTAAAGGGTGTCAGGTGAAACATGACAACTCGTTACCTCACTCGTGTCTTCTAGAGTTTGAGGAACGCCTTAGCGCGCAAATAAATGATATTTTATATCATGAGTTCACGAAAGAGGATGTAGTCTTCTTGTGTGGGGAACATTTAGCCCAACGAATAAAGGAATACATTAATTGGGAAGGAGCTGACTCTGCGCCACCCTCCCCTGTCAGTTCAACTAACTCACCACCCGCATTACTTGACCCCACCACTGAACCCACAGCCACTACATATAACGCGGAGGATGATGAAATTTTACCGCCACCACCCCTATTTGCCGACCCCACCGATGAACCAGAGTCGACGGCCTGTCAACCGGGAAATGAGGTCAGTATTCACCCACTTCTCTGATTGGTTAATCTAGCTGTCAGTCATTTCTTTGTCCCGCCTCCTATACTAATACTCTTCTCTGATTGGTTAATCCAGATATCAGTCGATGTTTTCATAGTCACTCGCTGATTGGTTAAAATCTTGTACCAGGATATATTTAAACTAGTCTCATGTGAGAATTTGTGTCATAAGTTTGGTTGCTTCAAGGAAAGTTACTGTTCATTCTAGCGGAGACTATATTTTACACTGTAAGTTGGATTGTTTCACTTAAAGTATGTTAAGGGTTATCGATAATAGGTTATCAAATTTTTGTTTTCTCTTAAAGTATGTTAATGGTTATCGATAATAGGTTATTAAATTTTTGTTTTCTCTTAAAGTATGTTAAGTGTTATCGATAATAGGTTACTAAATTTTTGTTTTCTCTTAAAGTATGTTAAGGGTTATCGATAATAGGTTATTAAATTTTTGTTTTCTCTTAAAGTATGTTAAGGGTTATTGATAATAGGTTATTCAAGGTATTTAAAGTAGTTAAGATATGTATTGTTTAATTCCTTCGTTTATTGGATGCTTCAACTAAGTATTTTAACTCTTGCTATTCGATGTTATTAACATGTCTTTAAACTAGCTATGTAAAGTATCATTGACAAAGGGTTATTTATTTTTCTACAGATGGTTTCTCATAATGATGCAGCACCTGGAGAACATCAGTGTGCGTTGTGCCCAAAGAAATTTAAATGGCACAGCGATTTGTTGGAGCACCATCGAGGTGCACATCGACTTATACGACACGCGTGTGACATTTGTCAACGTACGTATACGAGACGTAGTTCGTTAGCCAGACATATGAGAGTAAAACACTCTACAACAGCACCAGCTTCATCAATGGCTCCTGATACAACACCCACTTTACCATCAACAACAGTATCAGCGACTGAAACAACATCACCCACTTCACCCTCGACCTCTTCTACAACAAACAAACGAAAGATAGATGCAGAACATTCAACTCCAAGTAAAAAATTCAAAGATGATGATCCATTAGCAACACTGCCTGATGATGTACGGGTTGTATATGAGCAAAACTGGTCAGCTATAAACACCCATGCTACAATCAACAAGACAGTTTCAACATATACATTTTTCCATTCACCAGCACGTCCATTTATCACAGACTGGTCTGCTCTTTTAAAGGATATGTTTGACAGTCAGACAACCCGATTCAAAATTAACTATGGTCACCACCTGATCCTTAGACACCGGGACACCGGTGATCTACGTTTTTTCCACTCTTCCCTCAACAACTCAGCTGTTCTCGAATTTCCGCAATTAATCAATCATCTTGGAGATTTCAACAGCTTCGTTGATTCTCTAAACGAACAGAACCCTGTAGACATTGCCATGATCAACAGACCTGATACTAAGTGGATGGTGGAGAGCATTCCAGCAACTAGTTTCTATTTATTCCACATACGTGACTTCCCCATTGGATGTTGCCTAGAGTAATTACCATCTTATATTACTAACAATAGGTACATTTACACCTTACAGAAAAATTGGTATAGTTCTATTTCTTATAATGACAATCTATGTTTTTTCCGCTGTTTGGCGTTATTTAAAGGGAGCGATATCAACAATCTAGAATTGCCCACTCGTTATCTCGTGAGTCAGTGGCACTTGCACTGGGACATTCTTTTCGTTGACACTTTTTGCAGGTGTGACGTTACAACAACTACCACACTTGGAAGAATGTTTCAATATAAACATTGATGTATTTGAGTTCAATGATGAAGAGGCCCTCTGTCCAAAACTCCGAAGCAGGGGATCACATGATGATACTATGCGGGTCTTGTTTCACAAGGACGATTTCATGTACATTAGTAATATTAATAAAGCGGCTAGTGCCTTCTCTTGTCCACAGTGTGGGAAATTATGGGCTTGCTATGCTAAGATGACCAGGCATGCCCAAACATGTAATGGTGGTAAACCTAAAGATTATTTTAGAAATGGAATTTATACACCTAGCGAGACTATTGGGGATGTAATAGAGGAAGAGGGTATTGACGTACCTGGCGGTTTCGTGTATCCCTTTAGGGCCACCTTTGATATGGAATGTTATTTTGATAATACCAACTTGCCCACCACCAAAGGTACCTCTGCTAGTACACATTTTTTAACAAAACATGTCCCTCTGTCTGTATCTGTGGCCTCTAACGTTCCTGGGTTTGAAGATCCTGTCTGTTTTGTCAGCGAGGGAGATCCTCAGAAATTAGTAAATAAAATGATTAAGTATCTAAAATCTATCTCGAAGGAGGCGTATAAAATTTTTAAAGAGGATTTCAGAGAACTGTTTGAAAAGCTGGCCGGATGTGCGCAAAGGCGTGATCGGAAGAAATCTGACCCAAGAGGTCGTCTAAAAGCTTACTTGAAGCAGCACCCAGTGATAGGTTTCAACTCGGGCAAGTACGACATAAATTTAATAAAGCCGTATTTAATACATTACTTCGCTGCCGCCTCCGTACCTGAAACATCTGGAAAGGGTGACAACTACATTGAGGACAGCGATCAGGAAGACGAGGGAGAGGATGAGGAGCACGAGCAGGAAAGTGTGATACAGGATGATGAGGAGGAGCGGATAGAAGAAGAAGAAAACCGACTTGGTAAAATAAATTTTATAGTTAAACGAAATAATAACTTTATGTGTATTGCAACACAGAATCTAAAGTTCCTAGATATAGTAAATTATTTAGCCCCTGGGTTTAGTTATAGCAAGTACTTGGCAGCCTATAAAGTAGAGGAGACCAAGGGTGTTTTATGTTACGAGTACGTAACCGATTTAAATAAGTTAAATGAGAGGGAGTTACCCCCATACGAAGCGTTCTTTTCGAAACTAAAAAATTGTAATATTTCGGAGGAGGAGTATGCTCTGTGTCAAAAGATCTGGAAGGACAATAAAATGACGACCCTTAGGGACTTTTAGTTTGGTATAATAATAAAGATGTAGTCCCCTTCTTAGAGGCCTTAGCACAACAGTTTTGGTTTTATAGAAAATTAGACATCGATATGTTTAAGAATGCGATTTCGGTCCCCGGAATAACTCTGAGGTATCTATTTAAAACTCTCTCCAGAGATGTGGGTTTTTCCCTGATTGCAAAAAAGGAAGCCGATTTGCATCATACCATAAGACAGAATATTGTCGGAGGCCCCTCTATTATCTGTCATCGGTACCACGAGAAGGATAAAACCTTTATTAGGGGCGGAAAGCTGGTCAAATCCATTAAAGGCTATGATGCCAACGCCCTTTATCTATGGGCACTTGTGCAAAAGATGCCCACCGATTATACGGTCATACGCAAGGCTGAAGATGGGTATAAACCCCTTAAAATGAACTACTACACGCGTCAGTGCAGAGAGTATCTGACTTGGGTTGCCCACCAAAACCAGGTTCATTTGAGAACCCAGTTTAATGCTCGCGAGATCGCTTTGGGTGAGCGCAAGATTAGAGTGGATGGGTGGGATAAATCCAGTAGGACCGTGTATCAGTTCCGTGACTGTCTCTTTCACGGTCATCCAAACTGTGACATCACCAGGGATCGAGAAGTCAATCCGGTGAATAATATACAGTTGGCTGATTTGTACGCGAAAACCTGTGAAATAACAGCTTATTTAAAGAGCCTCGACCGAGTTCGCGTCATCGTTATGTGGGAGTGTGAGTGGCAACGGCTAAAGAAAACAACGCCAGCTATTCAGGTCTTTATAGATGAGAACCTACGTGGTTCTAAACCATCGTTTGCTAAATATAAACCAATCACTGATAAAGCCATTATAGATTCAGTTTCAGACGAGTCGTTTTTTGGGCTCGTCGAGTGTGACATTCACGTTCCCGACAAGTTAAAAGAGTATTTTAGTGAGATGACCCCCATTTTTAAAAATGTTGACGTAGGCCTAGATGATATCGGTCCCTTTATGCAGGAGTACGCCACCAAAAACAAACTATTACGTACCCCAGACGTACTCTCGTGGGTAGTTATAGTGGAACAAAGATTCTGTTGGCCACACCCCTGTTAAAGTGGTATTTAGAGCATGGGCTAGAGGTAACAAAAATTTATCAGGTGGTAGAGTACCTACCCGTTAGTTGTTTTAAGGAGTTTGGTGACAAGGTCACAGAGGCGCGTCGGGCTGGTGATTTAGATTCAAATCAATCGATTGTTAGCGATACAATGAAACTACTTGGAAACTCGGCCTACGGGAAGACCTTGACGAATATGACGAAACACGTGGACGTCTCCTATGTTAAAGAGGGGGCTGATACAACCAAGTTGGTAAATAACCCACGATTTAAAAACATGACATCTATTGGTGAGGACCTGTACGAGGTATCGATGGGTAAAAGAGGTATAATGTGGGATCTTCCTTCGCAGATTGGTTTTTTCGTCTACCAGTACGCGAAATTGCGGATGTTGGAATTTTATTATGACTTCCTCGATAAGTTTGTAGATAGGTCCGACTTTCAACTCTGTGAGATGGATACTGATAGTCTGTACTTGGCCCTCAGCAAGTCATCGTTAGAAGAGGTCGTTAAAACCGATAAGGTAGATGAGTTTTTCTCACAGTACGACAAATGGTTCCCTTCAGAGACTTGTGAAGTCCATCGGGCAGATTTCATTCAACACAGGGGCGTAAAGTATGACTGTTCAGATTGTAAGGCCAGACAGTTATACGACAAACGGACTCCGGGTCTGTTCAAGTTGGAATATTCGGGGATGGGATGATTTCCTTGTGTAGCAAGACCTATTACTGTTTTGGGGATTATGCTAAAGTTAGCACAAAGGGTCTTAATAAACGCCACAATAAGTTAGATAAGGATACATTCACAGAGGTTCTAACCAAAAAACAAGCCGGGGGTGGTAAAAACATAGGGTTTAAAACATACAAGGGGTCGGTATACACATATACACAACATCTGAACTCACTCTCCTATTTCTACATCAAGCGTCAGGTCCATTCTGACAACGTGACCACCTCCCCTTTATCCATTTAACACTATCATGTATTACTGATTGTAAATAAACTACTTTGTTTTCTATGTATTAAATATGTGTATAATGTACATTAGTTAAAGAATACATTTTTGTCTAAACCATGTGTTATCTATTGTTCAATATATACGAATAAAACAATAAACTTCCATTCTGACAACGTGACCACCTCCCCTTTATCCATTTAACACTATCATGTATTACTGCTTGTAAATAAACTACTTTGTTTTCTATGTATTAAATATGTGTATAATGTACATTAGTTAAAGAATACATTTTTGTCTAAACCATGTGTTATCTATTGTTCAATATATACGAATAAAACAATAAACTTCCATTCTGGCAACGTGACCACCTCCCCTTTATCCATTTAACACTATCATGTATTACTGC
Source organism: Megaustenia siamemsis (assembly GCA_032433765.1). NCBI lineage: Eukaryota > Metazoa > Mollusca > Gastropoda > Stylommatophora > Ariophantidae > Megaustenia > Megaustenia siamemsis. The sequence continues at coordinate 61,041,589 of JAVIAB010000159.1, forward strand.
TTGTAAATAAACTACTTTATTTTCTATGTATTAAATATGTGTATAATGTACATTAGTTAAAGAATACATTTTTGTCTAAATCATGTATTATCTATTGTTCAATATATACGAATAAAACAATAAATAAATAAATAAACTTGTCACTGTTTTTTATTGCCTGAGAGTATAAAGAAAGAATAGATTTATGAAAGTTACGGAACCATTGAAAGTACAAAGAATATAATAGATTTATGATACCACCACCGCCCCTTCACCATCGCCGCGGGAGGTCACCACGACCGGAACAAAAAATGGGCGGGTAGACTCTCAAATAAGGAAAAACGGTAGACTCTCATATAAGAAAAAAAATGTGCTTCCATGTACGGGTAGACTCTCATATAAGGAAAAATGTGCTTCCATGTGAGGGTAGACTATTTATATAAGGATTTATGTGCTTCTGGAAGAACATTTGTTGCATGTAAATACCATTATATACTACTAGAGTAGTGGAGGAATGGTACGCAGGTAGTTAGTGCATAGTGGTAGAGAAGTGTTAGAGGAGGAGATATGGAGAGGAGGGATAAGAATCAGGTATGTGGAAAGTGGATAGGTGGAGAGGCGGTGGGCCAGAAGTGAATAGATAGAGAGGGAGTCTGAAAGAAATGGATGAATGGAGGAATGGTACGCAGGTAGTTAGTGCATAGAGAGGTAGAGAAGTGGCGAAATGGTGAAACTGAGGAGGATACAAAGAGAGGGGGTGTCGGAGTGGCTGAAGATCAGACAAGTTCAGTCCTAGAAGAGAACTAAGATTGGACACCCGGATAATGGGGGGGGGAATGGAATAGTAGGTGTGGAGAAGTGGTGACATAAGAGAATAGAGAGAGAGAAGGGGTTGGCTGGGAGTAGAACCAAAATAAGTAGGTGGAGGGATGGTGCAACCAACAAAGAGACGAGATATACTAGGAGTGTTTATAGTAAGGGGAGTCCTTGTAGTTACATGAACTCACTGGACGGCTTCATCATGACACGGAGCAGGGTTTCAGTAGTCCTTTCAGGCCACCATGCTGCTAGGTGACCTTCTGTTGGAGCCGACTCCATTCAGTCTGACCCTCTCGAAAACACTAAGCGAGATTTCCCGCTCGCTATCAGCAACTGGTCTTGGCTGATGAGTTTCACAATTACACCTGTTTGTGTCTTCATTGGTGACACAAGTTCGCTGAGCATTACTATGCGAGAGCGATCGCGATTACTATCACATAACGTGTCCTTCACTGATGAGTTCACAGCTACATCTGTTTGTGTCTATATTGGTGATACAAGTTTATTTAACAATGATCAATGTGCAAGGTCCGTTCCCCTAAACTGTCAAACACAAAACTGAATAACACTACAACACTGTTTCGTGTAACCAACCTGGTTACCACTCATGGTACCGGTTCGCACAAAGACAACCGTCCGCATTGAGCACAGGTCCCATCTAGACTGACCTTCTAACTTATCGTTTTTCCTAACTTCCTCCTTTCTAACCAATCATACACCGTTTTACATTTCTGCCCCACTCCTAATTACGTCTTACTTTCCCCATGGACTCGATGTTTCTATATTCTTTACTTCTTATCACCTTCCCCATGGACTCTTCTACCTTTTAGCTCCCGGTGGAGCATAGGTCTTCAACAAACACTTTCCAAGTCGTTCTGTTTTTTGCAATTCTTTTAAGATCATTCCATGTCTTCCCCATCATCTTCATCTCTGCTTCAATCTGTCTTCTCCAAGAATTCCTTGGTCTTCCTCTTTGTCTTTCCCCTGGGGATTCCAAAAAGGGGCCTGTTGTGTAATACTCTCAGTTGGTTTCCGTAGTGTGTGTCCTATCCATCGCCATCGTCTTCGCTGTATTTCTTGATCCACTGGTATTTGACCGGTACATTTCCATAATTCCACGTTTGTGACTTTGTCCTGCCATTTCCATCCCTTTATTCTGCGTAAGCATCCATTAATGAAAGTCTGTACCTTCGTGATTGTCAATTTTGTTATTCTCCATGTTTCACAGCCATATAATAGAACCGACTTAACATTGGAGTTGAAAATTTGTATTTTTGTATTTAGCCTAATTTCTTTGGATTTCCATATGTTTCCCAGTGCAATGAAAGCTCCTCTTGCTTTTGATATCCTTATTTTGGTATCATTTTCTGTTCCTCCCTCTTTATCTATATTACTGCCCAGATATATATAAGATTGTACGTCTAGTAGAGGTATTTCTCCTAGTTTTATTTGGTTATTGCCAACTGCATTAATTCTCATAATGTTGGTCTTATCTCTATTAATCTTTAGTCCTAGCTGTTGTGATCTCTCATCTAATATACTCATTTTATCTTGCATCTGTTGGTGGCTGTGTGATAGGAGAGCTATGTCATCAGCAAAGTCTAAATCATCAAGTTGTTTGGTCAGTGACCACTGGATCCCATTTCTGTTGTTTTGAGTTATTTTCATAATCCAATCTATGGCCAGTAGAAAGAGAAATGGAGACAGAAGGCATCCTTGCCTTACTCCTGTTCTTATTTCAAATGCTTCTGTAAGCTGTCCTTCATGCACCACACTACATTTTGTTCCTTCATACATTGTTTCTATCAGGTTAATAAACTTTATGGGGATTCCATAATGACTCAGCAACTTCCAAAGCATTCTTCTGTCTAAACTATCAAATGCCTTTTCGTAATCTATGAATCCAATATAAAGTGGGGATTTTAGTTCTAAACTTTGTTCAACTATTATACGTAGAGTAGTTATTTGATCAGCACATGATCTGTTCTTCCTAAAACCTGCTTGTTCATCTCTCAAGTGTTTCTCTATAGCCTCTTTTAGTCTCTCCAGAATGATTCTGCCTAATATTTTTCCTGGCACTGATAGTAGCATAATTCCCCTATAATTTGTGCACTTCAATAAACTTCCTTTCTTTGGTAGTTTGATCATATAACCTTCTCTCCAGTCTTTAGGTATTTCTTCCCTCTCCCAAATTTTATCCAATAGATTATGTAACATCTTGGTAGAGGTGATAATATCTGCTTTGATGGCTTCCGAAGGAATTTCATCTGGTCCTGTGGCTTTACCATCTTTTAACAGTTTGATGGCTTTCATTATTTCTTCTTTGCTTGGTTTTCCGCAGTTAACGTGTAATTCTTCTTCTGCTGGTAGTATATCTGGAGGATTATTTGAGCCAGGTCTGTTCAAAAGTTCTTCAAAGTGCTCCTTCCATCTCTCCATTTGTTCCTTTATATTACTAAGCAGATTTCCTTTCTTATCTTTGATAAAGGCGTTGATCTGTTTGTATTTTCCACCTAATTTCTTTGTGCTGTTGTACAGTTCTTTCATATTCCCTTTATTTGCTGCTTCTTCTGCCTCTTTAGCTAATTCATCTATATATTTCCTCTTATCCCTTTTAATGCATCTTCTCACTTCTTTGTTCACCTCTGTGTAAGCTTCCTGTGTCTTGGCTTTATTACTTCTTGTTTTGCTTTTATTTATGTCTGCTTTCTTGTTCTTTCTTTCTTTAATTTTATCCAGGGTCTCTGCTGTCATCCATGCCTTATTCTGGCGTTCTCTTTTCCCCAGTGTTTCTTCGCATGTCTCTTTCCATATATTTTTTACCTGTTTCCAATGATCTTCTATATTTATTGTATTTTCTAGTTGTTGGAGGACTTGGTATTTGTTTGATATTGTGACTGCGAATTTATCTTTAATTCCTTGTTCTTTAAGAAACCCTACATTGAAATACGTTCTGCCCTTATTCGTTGTAGTATACCTTTTTAATTTAATTTTAAGTTTGGCTAACAGAAGATGATGATCAGAAGCTATATCTGCCCCTCTATATACTTTTACATCCTGTAAGGATGACTTAAACTTATTATTAATACATATGTGATCAATTTGATTTTCCGTTCTATGATCTGGTGACACCCATGTAGCTTTGTGTATTCTTTTATGTTGGAATATTGTTCCTCCTAGGCTCATTTGATTAAGGGCGCAGAAATTCACAAATATCTCTCCATTCTCGTTTATATCTCCAAGTCCATGTTTTCCCATAATCTCTTCAAAGCCTCTGTTGTCTGATCCTACCTTAGCATTTAGGTCTCCCATCAAGATTATAATATCCTTGGCTCGTCTTGCATCCATCTGGCATTGTAGCTGTTTATAAAAATCATCTTTAACTGAGTCATCTTTATCGTTGGTTGGTGCATAGCATTGTATAATGTGTAATTTTATTTTGTTTTTGGTTGTTCTAAATGTTGCTCTCACCAGTCTTGGTCCCACTGCCTCCCATTCTATTAGTGTCTTCTGTGCATTCTTTGATAGCATTATAGCTACCCCTTCGCTATGGACTCGATGTTTCTATATTCTTTACTTCTTATCACCTTCCCTTGGACTCGATGTTTCTATTTTAGTTACTTCTTCTCACTTTCACTCCTGACTTCTACCCTAGCAACTCCCCGTTTGTTACACACCTTATGATCACTGCTACACTTGTACTCTGAAAAAGGCCACAGGCAGAAATGTCAGTATTGTGTTGTGTTCCTTCCTTGTAAAGCTGTCACCATACCTTGGAGTGTTTATCACTCACCACTATTTGCTCCTTGCTACCAGCTTTACTGCAGCATTGCATTTATTTGCCTGTACTCTACTACTACTACCTTTACTACTACCACCACCACTACTACTACTACTACTACTACTACTACTACTACTACTACTACTACTACTACTACTACTACTACTACCTTTACTACCACCACCACCACTACTACTACTACTACTACTACTACTACTACTACTACTACTACTACTACTACTACTACTACTACTACTACTACTACTACTACTACTACTAATACTACTACCTTTACTACTACCACCACCACTACTACTACTACTACTACTACTACTACTACTACCTTTACTACCACCACCACCACTACTACTACTACTACTACTACTACTACTACTACTACTACTACTACTACTAGTACTACTACTACTACCTCTACTACTACTACAACTACTATTACTACTACCAGTACTACTATAACATTTACTTTTACTACCACTATATCTGAAACTATTGCTGCAACTACAGCCTCTGCCTCCACCACCACTATTGCAGATATTACTACAGTTATAACTACACCAGCAACTGCTGTATAATTTCTACAGCTATCGTTACTGTAACTGCTACTTCTATTAATGTCACTGTTGACACTGCCACTAACTCTACAGGTAGCCCCTGTCAGTCATAGTTGGATATAGTTTTTTTCAGCGCCTCTAGAAATGTTAATTTTTCATTTTTTTGCCACTGTGTATTCTCTTTTTATATGAATGTGTCTGCTTCTAGTTTGAGTTGGTGCTTTAGAGTGTGTTTCCAAAGATTGCAGTTTACATCTATTTTTTCCCAAGCTGCAGGGTTTATGTTTAGAGTCTTCATGTCACGTTTACACACGTCCACAAATCATCAAAGTTTGGGGCGCACCCAATAATTTTACCATCTGACAATTGTCCCTAGTGTATACTTTTGGTGTGCGGCCATGTTTCATACGGTGTACGCGGCCATGGCAACCTACGTTGTTTGATTAGCGTGTAGATGTTCGGGAGGCCTGTGCCGTTAATGACATCCACGTTTGTCACTTTATGCTTCCAGGTGATACCAAGAATGCGGCGCAGACATCGCATATTTAATCAATTTACCTTTCTCTCTTGCTTTAATAATGTTATCATTAATACCATTACTATTACTAATGTTATCATTAGTGCCATTACTATTACTAATGTTATCATTAATGCCATTACTGTTATTAATGTTATCATTAATGTCATTACTGTTACTAATGTTATCATTATTGTCTTTACTATTACTACTGCTATATTTAATGTCATTACTATTACTAGTATTATCATTAATGTCATTACTATTATTAATGTTATCATTAATGTCATTACTGCTGCTAATGGTATCATTAATGTCATTACTATTACTACTGTTATCATTAATTGTATCACTATTATTACTGTTATATTTAATTTCATTAATATTACTAATGTTATAATAAATGTCCTCACTATTACTAATGCAAGAAGAGAGAGAGACAAGATCTTATATAGACAATTTGGCAGAGAAAGCAGAGACAGCTGCAATTACAGGAGACAGCAGAACTCTTTATGCTGTACAAAAGATGCTGACAAACACCTATACATCCAGTGGAACACCAATTCTAGACAAATCTGGATTAATGCTAACAACAAGCGCAGACATAAAAGCCCGTTGGGCGGAGCACTTCAAAGAAATTCTTAACCATCCACTACCTCACAGTTTAATAGATTTTGAAGCTGAAACACCAGCAGCAGAATTAGATGTAAATTTAGATGACTTCACCTTGAGTGAAATAGAAACCACATTAAAGCTTATGACCAATAACAAGGCTGTTGGAGAGGATAAGTTAACAGCTTAGGTCCTCAATGCAATTGAAAGCCATAATCTAACACATGTACAGAAAATGTTCAACATCATTTGGAAAACAGAGAAGACGTCTCATAAATGGAAAAAAGGAATCATTGTTAAGATTCAAAAAAAGGGCAATATTAGAGATTGTAACAACTGGAGAGGCGTGACACTTTTGTCAGTTGCCTCAAAGTTATTCTGCAAAATCATCCTAAATAGAATAAAGGATTCAATAGATACAGTAATGCGTGAAGAACAGGTTGGGTTTAGAAAAGAGAGAAGCTGCCTTGACCACATTTTCACTCTACGACTTATATTGGAGGAAAACATTGAAAAACAAATACCTTTTGTACTTAACATCATCGACTTCAAAAAAGCATTTGATAGTATTCATAGAGATTCTTTGTGGAAAATCCTGCAGCAATATGGCTCACCATCAAAAATCATAAATTTTATCAAAGACAGGTATGATGGTTACACATGTGCAGTTCGAACAGAGGAAGGACTGAGCGAATGTTTCCCAATAGAAACTGGGGTTAAACAAGGATGTATTTTATCGCCCTTGTTATTTGAAATTGTTATGGACTTCATAATGAAGAAATGCTGCACCGGTAATAAAGGCATCGATTGGATACAAGGAGACCATTTGGAGGACCTCGACTTTGCTGATGACATAGTTCTCATCAGCAGTCAGATAAAACGATGCAGGAAAACACAAATGAACTATCAGCAATAGCCAGCAAAATTGGGCTTGAGATCAATCATGAAAAGGCTAAAGTCATGAAAAGTTTAATTCGAACAGATGACAAAATATACATGGAAAACAAACCAGCAGAAGAGATCGATCACTTTATCTATCTTGGAAGTCACATTGATCGAGAAGGGGATACAAGTATAGAAATTAGAATCAGAATAGCTAAAGCAGCAATGTCTTTCAGAAGCCTTGAAAAGTTGTGGAAATCAAAACTCATCAGCACAAACACAAAACTTAGACTATTAAATCAAATGTATTATCAAACCTTACGTAATCGCGTGAAAGCTGGAAAACAACAAGAGATACAGAACTAAAGTTGAACGCATTCGAAAGTAAATGTCTAAGGAAAATACTTGGTATAGCGTGGAACGAATTCAAAACAAACGAGGAAATTAGAGAAATCGCCAATCAACCACTAATATCTTCAATAATAAAGAAAAGACGATGGTCATATTTTGGACATGTGATGAGAAGAGATAATAACCGAATAGCAAAGCAAGCCCTCATATGGGAAACAACAGGTAAGAGAAAAAGAGGAAGACCCAGGGAGACACTGAGAAGAACATTGATGAGAGAGGCAAGAGCAGCAGGATTCGGCTCCCTCACTGAGATAGAGCTGCTTGCACAGAACAGAAACAAATGGCGAGATTTGATAAAATATCTTTAAAAGAAAACTGCTAGAACAAAAATTCAGATAGGACAAGGAGTATCTTGGTCTACGCCCAATGGGCCGGCTACTGCTCGAATGGTCAATAGATAGATTGATAGATTGCTAATGCTATCATTAATGTCATTACTGTTACTAATGTTTACATTACTATCACTACTGTTACTAATGCTATAATTAATATTATTACTATTACTACTGTTGTAGATATATTATTCCAATTCTCCTACCATAGATGCTACTAGTTGTACTTCTTTCACTGCAACAGAATACATCTTAATTTACGTCAAATGTTCAACTATTGTACTCACGTTTCATTACATTGTCCTATTTTCCACAACCCATGCCCGTCAAAAGTGGCTCCCTATTGATATTTTCAAATTTCCTTACAAATCTCGCATACGCATCGCCACATACACCCTTTGCTACATTAACCACGCATTCTATTTCAGCTCTGATCTGTTTGTTTGTGCAAATAGACATCATTTATCAAAACAAATAACCTGTATGTGTATAAATATGTTATTTCTTTAAATCATATTACATTGTCAATTACAACCAAAGGTCCCTATTCATTTACCTCTGATTGTGACTACCCGTTATGAACTAATTCACTCATATAACCAGTTTAATTATGGCATTTTTTACGATCTGTGAAGTTAACGTTAACTTGACATTTAAAAAAGACCGACTTCTATGAAACAACATATATATGACAAATCTTCTACAGTAATTAGTATAGTTATGTCTACTGTTTTATTCTTGTGTGACTTGATATCAACAAATGGTTAATGTTAGTGTACACATGTAACATTTGCTATTGAATGTGACCGTCTGACCATGACGGTTGATTGACAGCCTCGATTAAAAACGCACTAATGTCAATAAATGTTGAAAGTTCCCTGGACAGCTAAAAAGACCAATGATGAAATTCTCAAAGATGCCAACACAAAAAGAGAATGCCTAAAAAACATCAGAAAGAAACAAGCAACATTTTTTGTGAACATCATGAGAAGAGAAAAGTTCGAATAGTTGGTTACAACTGGCAAAATAGAAGGAAAGAGAGATCGCGGACGACAGAGGGAGAAAATACTGGATAGCTTGGTTTCATGGTATGGAAAACAGTCTACAATATAACTGATGCGGTGCACTGTGGATAGAAGATTGTGGAAGGACATGATCGCCTACGCCAACCGGTATGGCACATAATGATAATGATGATGATAATGATGAATGTCAATGATTCTAAGTTAGTCCACGTGACCAGCACGTCATTATTCTGCCCGTAGCGAAACACAGACACCAACAAAGCAGAGAGTACAGCACCTTCTTGGTGGGTGGTTGATTTTATGTTTGATTTCTTCCCAGCAGTCTATGACCCTGCCCTTTATCTCAATACCACAAGATTATATTTTCTTTGATAGGGTATGTGCGATTATTTGTTGAGCCACAATCTCTGTCACTGTATATATCGTGTCCTTTAGGAGTCTCCTACCATGCGCTACTTACTTCTCTGTTGTGCTTGATCAACGTTGGGCTATATTTCCCCACCAACATTTTGTTCTGTAGCAGAAACAGCTTTTATTAAATGTCCAGTGTTGTGACCTCCTGTGTTGAGTCTTCGTGCCTGCACTGACAATGTTTACGATGAAAGCTTTATGGTTGTTTAACGTTGTGTATGCAAATATGGTAGGTCTGAGTGATAAGCTGAGGTGGTAAATCATGTCTAGTCTTGCTGCCCTGTTGTGAGTGGTGTTTCTGTGTGTGACATACGTGTCATTTATATGTGTGTCTATGTGCGTCTGTCAAATTGTGGGTGCCAGTTAGAGTCTGTAAACAATATAGATGAAATGCCTCACGGGTAAAGTCATCGAATGGATACACTGAGACCATTTGGAGGACCTCGACTTTGCTCATGACATAGTTCTCATCAGCAGTCAGATAAAAACGATGCAGGAAAACATAAATGAACTATTATCAATAGCCAGCAAAATTAGGCTTGAGATCAATCATGAAAAGACTAAGGTCATGAAAAGCATAATTCCAACAGATGACAAAATATACATGGAAAACAAACCAGTGGAAGTGATCAATCACTTTATCTATCTGGAAGTCACATTGACGAGAAGGGAATACAAGTAAAGAAATTAGAATAAGAATAGTTAAAAGAGCAATGTCTTTCAGAAGCCTTAACAAGTTGTGGAAATCAGAACTCATCAGCAAAAACACAAAACTTAGACTATTAAATCAAATGTACTATCAACCCTTACGTATGCGTGTGAAATCTGGAAAATCAACAAGAGACATAGAAACAAAGTTGAACGCATTCGAAAATAGATGTCTAAAGAAAATACTTGGTATAGCGTGGAAGGAATTCAAAACAAACGAGGAAATTACAGAAATCGCCAATCAACCACTAATATCTTCAGTAATAAAGAAAAGACGATGGTCATATATTAGACATTTGATGAAAAGAGCTAAAAGCAAGCCCTCATGTGGGAAACAACAGGTAAGAGGAAAAGAGTAAGACCCAGAGAAACACTGAGAAGAACATTGATGAGAGAGGCATGGGCAGCAGGAATCGGCTCCCTCAATAAGATAGAGCTGCTTGCACAGAACAGAGACCAATGGCGAGATTTGATAAAATATCTTTAAAAAAATTGAAAACTGCAAGAGTACAATTTAGATAAGAGAAGGGACATTTTGGTCTACGCCCTATGTGACAGCTACGGCTGACCGTAGATAGACAGATCTATCTACGGTCAACAGATAGATAGATAGATAGATAGATAGATAGATAGATAGATAGATAGATAGATAGATAGATAGATAGATAGATAGATAGATAGATAGATAGATAGATAGATAGATAGATAGATAGATAGATAGATAGATAGATAGATAGATAGATAGATAGATAGATAGATAGATAGATAGATAGATAGATAGATAGATAGATAGATAGATAGATAGATAGATAGATAGATAGATAGATAGATAGATAGATAGATAGATAGATAGATAGATAGATAGATAGATAGATAGATAGATAGATAGATAGATAGATAGATAGATAGATAGATAGATAGATAGATAGATAGATAGATAGATAGATAGATAGATGCAAGCAATGTCAAAGGAGTTGCCAGAGCAATGTTGAAATAAACATAGAACTACCTTAGGGACTCCATCACCGGACTGTTTTTTTCAGTGTTTATTCCCGAAGTCTATTCCGTGAACGGGTTGACCCGCTAGACAGCGTTGATTTATAATCGAAGTTGACCATCTCCTAGATGCGTTGCCATTTTTAGGCTAACGGGTCGCATCTACCCAGGAAGGAGGTTATGGAGCCTCCTACTTGCCTATGTAAGCGTCATAGGGCATGTGTGACAGTTTACAGAATTAGCTACCCCACCCAACTAATTCACCCCACCCTCTGTAATCATCACTTGACTTCGTTATACGTTACGCGACTGGTTATTCTATATTCGCAGCACATCTCAATGTCTATAGAGTGACCATGGTTCCACTAGTGGACACGTTTAGAAGTAGGTCAAGCCACCTACCCCTGTGTGCGTGTCGGCAGTTGGATTGTGCCTACACTCTCTCTACACATGATCCCCATGTTTACATTATCGAATTTTGGTCAACTTACATTGAGTACGCATAAAAGAGAACCCACACAATTCCTATCAAGGAAATTGCACAAACATCATCGAAGGAATAATTACAATTACTGACAATTAAAATACACACGGGCATAGCGGCAAACATGTTCGCATATATAATAAAGATATAGATAAACATCATGTATACAAACAAAGAATGCAATTCAATTCTGAACTTCGAGATTGCAAGCTTTAAAGACCCAATCTCAGGCAACATTTATTACAACAGTTTATTGTTTCTAGAGTGACTGTGAACTGAGGGCCGCTCTTATATTGTTCATTACGTGTATATCAGTTTTTGGACATCAATGAAACTTACGAACACACGTCAACGTTCTCAAGAATTTTGTCCTCTTCTTAGCACTGTCTACCAGAGTTTTAACATCAGTCTCAATCTTCACAAAACATGCTAAGATTCCGTCATTTACTTTAATTTCTTTACTCTCGCTACCCACACAATTAGACTGCAACAAATTCAATGCATCTGTAAAAGAAAAAAAAAGAAAGTAATTTTCGATTCACGAATCTCTGCTCACATTTTACAAAGAAATAGACCTATCTATCTATCTATCTATCTATCTATCTATCTATCTATCTATCTATCTATCTATCTATCTATCTATCTATCTATCTATCTATCTATCTATCTATCTATCTATCTATCTATCTATCTATCTATCTATCTATCTATCTATCTATCTATCTATCTATCTATCTATCTATCTATCTATCTATCTATCTATCTATCTATCTATCTATCTATCTATCTATCTATCTATCTATCTATCTATCTATCTATCTATCTATCTATCTATCTATCTATCTATCTATCTATCTATCTATCTATCTATCTATCTATCTATCTATCTATCTATCTATCTATCTATCTATCTATCTATCTATCTATCTATCTATCTATCTATCTATCTATCTATCTATCTATCTATCTATCTATCTATCTATCTATCTATCTATCTATTTTTCGTTCGCCTGAAGTATTGTCGATATCTGCAATGTCGTTTCCTGTATTAATTTTCTGTCTTTTGTAATTCTTGCCGTGGCCCATATAGTTTTTCTCTGTAGTGTTGTATCTCTGGGCCAATGGATTTTCCTCAATTTACTATATTCAGTGCAGTCTTTAAGTGTGTGTAGAACAGTCTTTGCGCCTATCCACATTTGCATGCAATTGACGTGCCGATCTTGAATTTTGTATACATTGAGTTATTGAGTCATTGAGTTATTTGCGGGTCATCATCATTGCACCCCGAACATGTCCATAGGTTCTCAGATCCCCTCCTCAGCAATTCCCTCAGTGTCCAGCGACTGACGACTCCAATTCTATGTTGGTTGATAAGTCTTCTTACACGGCCAACAAGTTTCTCATTTCTGGCTGTGCCCATCTTAACTCCCATTTCCATCATCCGAAGAAGTGACGTTGATCTGTGTTTGTCGAAGTCCTGTGCTCTTCCCACATCTCGAAGGGCATTGATGATGTCCGCCCGATCCATCGGTTGCCCGTCCTCAACGACAGCGCAGCTAGCCAACCTGTCCGCTCTCTCATTTCCCCGTACTCCCGCATGTCCAGGGACATTGACAAAGGTGACCCTACGTATTTTTAATTTCTACAACGACTCCACCCATTGCATGCGTACAAAGCCCGCCTCCACTTTTTTTTATCATGCCCATCGAATCACTCAGTATAGATGCGTGGATGTATTCTTGTGACTCTAACCATTTGAATGCCTTGGTCACTGCCATCACCTCCATTGTCATGCTACTCGTGGTCATGGCGTATGCACCACTGTCTTCCTTGGCTATTCTGCCTGCCGAGCGTGCTGTAAATACCCATGCACTTCTTTCGTGTCGTCTTACAGATCCGTCTGTATAGATGACTGCATCTTTCTCATCGGTGTTATCGCAGATGAGACCGTTGACCTCAGCATTAACCACAACCGGGTTCTGTTCCCTACTTTTCCTGTCGAGTGTGACAATACATGAGAAAGTCCCTTTGAATGACGTAGGCACCGGTATCCACTCCTCACCAACGCTGATATTGGTAAGCCCACAGACCTATTTGATGACATCTTCTCCTCGGCCCACCTATGATTTGCCTATTTTTAGTCTGGTACCTTTCTCTGTGTTGAGCACGTGGTGCAATGGATGTTCTGTATCTGTACTAATCTTCAGGTATGCTCGTGCTCTCCAGATCTTGATTCTGTCATCCATGGCTGGAAAGTCAAGAAGATACCTCATTGCTACACAGGGAGTGTCCCTCGTACATCCCAGGATAATGCGCATGGCTTCAATTTGTATTTTCTCCAGCCTATCAATTTGAGTCGTACTGACAGTAAGAATGGCCAGGGCATACTTGATTGGAGCGAGGACTAATCCCTGGAACAGAAGAGTAAGTAGCCTCTGCTCGATGTTGGCAGGTGCCATGACCTTCAAGGCGGCTAATCCTTTGCGGGATTTTGTTATCACATGGTCGACGTGGTCCCGAAAACACAGGCTGCGATCAAACTTAACTCCGAGGTATGTCATCAACTTGTCTCTGGTCAACTCATCAGCTCCCATTCGTACTACCGGTGTGGTCGTATTAACGATATGATTGTTAAGGGAGAACCATGAAACTGATGCTTTATTAGGATTAACCAAGGCACCGGAAACCCCACACCAGGAAGAAATGCGATCGAGTTCGTCTTGCATTGTGGAGGCGATTCCCCGTCTGTCTCTTCCCTGTCGATATACCATTTGTATACATATGACTGTAGAGTCGATTGGGTCATGTTCTGAGGCGTATAACTCACTCTCATCTATTCATATTATGAAAGGCATCCTACTCTATCTGTGCACCTGCTCCCCTATTTCTTACTGCTTTCTATGCTGATCCATTATTTGAATAGCCAACTTCATCCTTGGTTTTTGGGTTGCTTATTTATCTGTCCAAGTACAACAATTACTTAATGAAATAAACACGGTAAACAAAAAATATGGACTAGATATGAATTTCAAAAAGACTAAAGCTATGATCATAAACAAAGAAGATACTCAAAAACCACAAATGGATATCAAAATTGAGGGAATAGACCTGGAGACAGTTCAGAACTACAGCTACCTTGGACATAATATAACCAGTGATGGAAAATGTACAACTGAAATAAACAAAAGAATAGGAATGGCAAAAAGTAATTTTAATGTCATGAAGAACATAATAACATCAAAACAAATAACACCAGGGCTAAAACTAAGAATAGCAAAACGTTACATCTTCTCAATATTCCTATATGGTGCAGAAACATGGACATTAGATAAGAAAACAGAACAGATAATTGAAGCCTTTTACATGTGGATATATAGAAGAATAGGTAGAATTGGATGGAAGGAAAAGAAAACAAACGACGAAGTCTTAAAACAACTGAAAATGAAAAGAGAACTACTAAACATAATTCAAAAAGACAATTGCGATTATTGGGCCATGTTAAAAATACAACAATCTACCAATAGTAATCCTGGAGGGGAAAATACAAGATAAGAGAGGTAGAGACAGACCAAGACTAACATGGATGAGTAACATCAAAAGAGGGACATATCAGTCTATTACAAACTGCACCATCAAATCAAGAGACAGAGCAGAATGGCGCTCCATGGTAGCCAAACTTCGCTGCGGAGATGGCACTTGATGATGATGATTACCAGCTCTAGCTCTCTGTGTTATTGGTATTTCAATGATTTCGTGTGTGGTCTCTTCTTGTCTTGCATTTTGTTGTTTTAAACTGGTCTATTATCGTTTCCGTATGCTAATTTCAATATTATTGTCATTTGCAAAGGAGTCTGCAAAGTGATTTGCTGCCTGCTTACCTATTAAGATGTTTCCATCCTTCTTCAGTGTAATTTTAGTGTTCCTTTCTTTACTCTCATCATTCAGCTATTTTACATGATTCCATACTTTTCATGTGTCTCGTTCAAGATTCAAGAATTCTGTTTTTTTTTTCCAGCATCTCCTTCTGGCTTGTAGTTTAGCCCATTACAATGTAGTTTTAGTATGCTATAGTTGTTGTGGTGTTCAAGGCAAGGGTTATTTTCTGCTTGCTTTCGAGATATTTCCATGTCATTGTGCAGTTGCTCTAGTTCACTACTCCACTATGGTTTGTAGTGTTTCCGTGCCCCTCTAGGTATTGTTTCACTGGCGGCTTGTATTATTAGTCTACTGAATTCATAAACTATTTTGTTGATGTTTCTATCTGTATTTAGATCTTTAGTAAGCACACTAGTGTATTGTTGATACATTTTCCAGTCTTCCTTTTTTGTAATTCCATCCGGAGAGAGTGCTGCTCTCCCTAACTGGCTCATTTTGCACCACTAAAAAGACTGATCAGTGGTCGCTGCCTCCAAGTTGTTTACCAACATTTGTAGGCTTTGAGTATTATCTTTGTTAATGATCACAGTTTTAGTCTTTTCGATATTCATAAAAAAGTAAAGAGCCCCATCTCACCAAGTGGCGTGTAGGGAATATGGTGTTAGTGACCATAAATTTTACAGACCTTCAGCACATGATTTTTTTGGGAAATGTGGTCGGTATTACGCCCGTGCCGCTTTACTTTCCCAGAAAAAAATCCGGTACCCATTTAAGGCTGGGTGAACCTGGAAGGTTTTTTCGGTTGCGATAAGACCCTCCCTCATGTCCTTTGTAGTTCAGTGTACCAACCACTGTGCTAACTATCGCCGCTCCCCGATATTCATATCTAATCCATATTTTGTGCGTGTGACGTTTATTTCATTTTAACAAAAGTAATTAATTTATTGTTGCATTTTTGTTGTTGCTAGTAGTACAGTATCACCATATTATATCGTAGGTTAGTAATTATCTTTCCATTGATGTTTAGGACAGACATCTCTGTGATCCTTTTCAAGAGGTACTTCGTCTATAGAATGCGAACAAGCATGGCGATAGGATGCATCCCTGACTTTCTCCTCTTTTTATATCAATAGGTGTAGAGTCTATGTTATATTTTATTATTGCTGTTTGCTTCAAGTATAAATTACATATTAGTCATATGCCTGTGTCATCAAGATGTATATCTTTGCAGTCCGTGTATAAGTTGTTTAAGGCGTACTCTATCAAAAGCTTTGGTGTAGTCTATGAAGCAGGCATATATTGGTTCAAAACTGGAATGTGTGTATATATATATATAAGCTGACTTCCGTTTCTAAGATGTAGAGGAAGATGAGATCCACGGTCTCTCGATCGCTGCGGAAAGTGCATCCTATGTCTGATTAATATCGGTTCTAATGTGCACTCCTATGCGTTAAAATCAAGATGATGATCTACTTATTACATCTGCGCTGAGAAAGCAATGTCGTACGCCGGCAATATTTAATATTCGACAAATCAATTGTTGTGAATGCGACCTTCCATTGTCTAGGCTTGTTCTGCGCTTAAGTCACATTTGTGCTGTTCATGACCGTTGATGGATTTGCTTGACGCAAGTTATTTGTATGTTCTCATTAATGTGAAATGCTTCGTCAGCCGCAGTTTTATCTCTTTAGGGAATTTGCCCCGTGTTCTGTTCGTCTTAGGCTGCATTCACTAGAGTAATCAAGAATCTAAAGGGCGCGTCATTGCAGTCATTGTTATGTGTGCTACGTCATCGTAATGGCTCATCGTAAATCCCTAGATCGGCCGTATGCTAATCTTACGGTCTGTTGTTTGATGAGACACGGGGATATTCTGACGACTAACTGTGTGTCTATATGTTCGAAATTGGAGTCAATAACGATGGCCTAGCATCATCAAGCGCTATACATTTTTAAAGAAATATGACGATCATCACTTTCGGGAGAACGTGAACTTCTGGTATATGTTGGATAGACGGCAGGAACCATTGCAGGCTATGCATGAAAAGTGTTCCTTGTTGCAGTTTCCTCGTATTCCAAGTTAATGGAGGACTGGTTAATCTCAAGACAAGACGCCGGCATCAGGATAGAGAGGTTGTGGGTTGAAATCTCGGCTACACCGTTTGAGATTGTTATTTATGATTTCCCTATGCGACAACCACCCCTGGTCTCAGCAGCGAGGCCCGGCTTGAAATGTCAGTTACTCATAGGCGGAAAAAAACATGAGTACGTCCGAAGTCTGAGTTATCTGCCTGTGCGGCGAGGGACCCCTGTGCACGCGGCTGCCAGGGAAAAATGGATTAACAGGCAAAACTCAGTTCCGAGTCTCCAGGGACTTCGTCAAAGTTGAAAGCTGGCGAACGCAACAACAACAACAACAACAACAACAACAACAACAACAACAACAAGAACAACAAGAACAACAACAACAACAACAACAACAACAACAACAACATATATAAGCTATAATTAAATCAATCTTGTGATACATAGCTGAGTTAGGTTAACAAACACATGCATAATGTTTATGTAGAGCCTTATATATATTGTCGAACCAAGACAGTGTTCCTTTCTTTGGGCTGTGACTGTTGTTTAGTTTTATTAGAAAACAAACTAACATTTGAGATACCAGATTTTCACAATTAATGGCAAACTCACTCCTTTGTCATATTTTTCTAATTCTAAGGAGTTGATCGCTGAGAGTTGTCAAAAATGGATTTCACAGTATTTTCCACATTTTTTTTTTGAAAACTGCTTTTGCTTGAGCCATTCTACATCTCACCTCAGTTGTACATCTTCCGTATGAGGTTAACACAATTCCCAAATATTTAAATTTATTTACCTGTTTTAATATTGTTCCAGCTGTCTTTATTTTGCACTGAGATGATGTCTTTTTCATTGTTGTTTACCATTACCTGGATCATCGCATTCAATCGCACCAGATTTCTTTGGTAGGGCCCCAATATATTGATTTGATCAGGTCGCCTGGCATACATCCGGTGTTGTAGATATCATTCAATATTTTTGTTATTATTACTATTCCAAAATCACCCATGGCTTCAATCTCTTCTTTAGTTATAGTATGTGGTCCATGAGCTTTTCCTGCTTTCATATTGAGAAAGGCGTCTTCCACTTCTCCTTTTAGTATGTTTGGTCCTTCTCCATTATCCTTAATATATATTTCTGTTCATTCAGCACTATAAACATCTTTAATGTATTCTGTCCATCGGTCCCTTATGCTTTCTTGTTCAATCAACAGTTCTCCTTCCTTTGATTTTAAACTTCCAGTTTTTGATTGCGTTATTCTACCTGTTAATTCTTCAATGTGTTTGTATATACATTTGGCATCTCCTTGTTTTTGCCTTTCAATCTCTTTGCATCTCTGTTTTAGCCATGTTTCTTTTGCTTAATTGCATTTTAATACATTTTTAAAAATTTAATCTATGATACTCATCTTTACTTTCTTTATTTCTTCTTCTTGTATCCATTAGCTGCAAATTGTCATCTGTCATCCATTTCTTTCTTGAATTTATTCTCACTGGTGGTATGAACTCTTCTGATGTTTGTTGCATTGA
This sequence comes from Megaustenia siamemsis, assembly GCA_032433765.1. Classification (NCBI taxonomy): domain Eukaryota; kingdom Metazoa; phylum Mollusca; class Gastropoda; order Stylommatophora; family Ariophantidae; genus Megaustenia; species Megaustenia siamemsis. The sequence continues at coordinate 61,060,607 of JAVIAB010000159.1, forward strand.
TTCTTTTAGCTTTTCCCACTGTTCATCAATGCTTTGTATCTTCTCTTTTGCTTTATAACCGGTTGTACATTGTGATTATATATTTGTCTTGCAACTTCTTGTCTGCTTTGAGTAAATCTAAATTTAATTTGATGTTAACTTAGGCTCGTTTTATTGTTTTAAATGTTACTCTAAGCTTTCCCACAACTGGTACATGATCACTATTGCAATCTGCCCCCGGTCTAGTTTTCACATGTACCTGACTGTATCTAAATCTATTGCTTATCATTTTTAATCAATTTGATTACGTGCGTTGTCTCCTGGGCTTTTCCATGTTCACAGACGTCAATGATGTTCCTTAAACTAGGTGTTTCCTATCATCATGTTGTTCATTCTTGTGCAGTCAATAATTTCGTCACCTCTTTCATTTCTCTCGCATAAGTCATAATGATCAACTACTTCCTCGAATCTTTCTTTTCCAACTATTGCGTAAACAAAATAAACAAATCGACGGAAAGCAGCAGAAAACCACCATCTTAATATCTTTGTACAATCATGAATCAATAATAGAAATCACAACAACGTTAGGGGAATCCAATGGAAAACCCTCGTTCGGTAGGGACATCATGTGCAACAGGAGATTCCCGATCATCATCAAGCTACTGTAAGCAAAATAAAGATAAGACAGACTCTAAAGATAGGTACTTTGAATGTGAGAACATTCATGCTAGAAAACATCAAACTGAAATGAAAATAATGGGTTTACATTTACTGGGACTTTTCGAAATGACCTTGAATGTAATTTCTGTTAAAAACCACCGAAGATGTTAGCAGTCTTCCTATTCATACAATTACCATATCAACATGTTCTCTCGATTCAGTGCCGGTATCAATTGCTGATTCATGTGGGCTTACTTCGAGAGAAGGCATAATCCAGTATATAATTGTATTGATAGCATAATGTTAATGTTAAACAAAATTATTATACCTGCGCGACCCTTTTCTGAACATGTGTACGTGAGAGCTTCTTCATAACATTCCATATGTTGAAGAACACGGAATTGTGTACAGTGAGGCTTGCGATCTGCCTTACATTTCCGAACGGCGACTGCCTGCCTGTATAAGGAAAAAAAAAAAAACATCATTTTGTGCCATGACTGCAAGGCCCTATTGTTATGCCTCTCATTACTCTCACTAGTTCCCTTCAATTTATTTTCTCCACAGACCTTCTTCCAAACAATTTGACATTTTCACCTTTATCCTCAAATTGCTGTATTCTTTTTACGTGTGGCTTGTTCCGATGTTGCCCTTCCTTTCACTTTTACTAAAAAAAAGCTATGGATATTGTTTTTAAATGTATTTAGTATCAAAACGATTCTACTTAAAACACGCTTATAGTAGTCTCAAGTATCTTGTATAGTAGTCTCTAAGTATCTTGTATAGTAGTCTCTAAGTATATTGTACAGTAGTCTATAAGTAAATATAATGTATAGTAGTCTCTAAGTAAATATCGTGTATAGTAGTTCCTAGTAAATATCTTATATAGTATTCTTTAAGTATTTTGTATAGTAGTCTCTAAGTATGGCAAAAAATAATTGTAACGCCATGAAAAAATATACTAACAACAAAACACATACCAGCAGAGATGAATCTAAAAATAGCAAAATGTTACATCTACTCAATATTTCTGTATGGTGCAGAAAAATGGACATTAGACAAGAAAAAGGAAAAGAAAATAGAAGCCTTTGAAATGTGGATTTATAGAAGAACAGGTAGAATTGGAAGGAAAGAAAAGAAAACAACGATGACATTTTAAAACAACTAAAAATAAAAAGAGAACTACTAAATACAATTAAGATAAAACACATTAACATTTTGGGGGCGCGTTAAAAGACACAGCCGTCTACTAAAAGTAATATTGGAAGGGAAAATACCAGGTAAAAGATGCAGAGGTAGACCAAGACAAACATGTAAGAGAAACAACAAAAGATGGACCACTCAATCTATGACAACCTACACCAACAAAGCAAGAAACAGAGTCGAATGGCGCTCCATGGTAGCCACCCTTCGTTGCGGAGACGGCACTCGATGATGATGAGTCTCTAAGTTAATAACGTGTATAGTCGTCTCTAAATATCATGTATAGTAGTCTCTAAATAAATATCTTGTATAGTAGTCTCTAAATAAATATATTGTATAGTAGTCTCTAAATAAATATATTGTATAGTAGTCTCTAAATAAATATCTTGTATAGTAGTCTCTAAGTAAATATCTTGTATAGTAGTCTCTAAGTAAATATCTTGCATAGTAGTCTCTAAAAAACTATCTTATTTAACAGAATCTTAGTATCTTGTTTTGTAGTCCTTAAGTAAATATATTTTAGTCGACTCTAAGTATCTTGTATAGTAGTCTCGAAGTAACATTATTGTATTATTGTCTCTAAGTAAATATTTTGTATAGCAGTCTCCAAGTATCTTGCATAGTAGTCTCTAAGTAAATGTCTGGTATAGTAGTCTCTAAGTGGGAAACAACAGGTAAGAGTAAAAGAGGATGACCCAGAGAGACACGGAGAAGAACATTGATGAGAGAGGCAAGAGCAGCAGGAATCAGCTCCCTCAGTGAGATAGAGCTGCTTGCACAGAACAAGCAAATGGCGAGATTTGATAAACTATTTCTTAAAAGGGATTGAAAACTGCTAGAACAAAGGTTCAAACAAGAGAGGGAGTATCTTGGTCTACGACCTATACGCCGCCTACGGCTCGAAAGGTATTTTAATTAGTTAGTCTCTAAGTATCTTGTGTAGTAGACTCTAAGTAAATACCATGTCTAGTGTCTCTAAGTAAATATCTCGTATAGTAGTCTCTAAGTAAATATCTTGTATAGTAGTCTCTAAGTAAATATCTCGTATAGTAGTCTCTAAGTAAATATCTCGTATAGTAGTCTCTAAGTAAATATCTCGTATAGTAGTCTCTAAGTAAATATCTTGTATAGTAGTCTCTAAGTAAATATCTCGTATAGTAGTCTCTAAGTAAATATCTCGTATAGTAGTCTCTAAGTAAATATCTCGTATAGTAGTCTCTAAGTAAATATCTCGTATAGTAGTCTCTAAGTAAATATCTCGTATAGTAGTCTCTAAGTAAATATCTCGTATAGTAGTCTCTAAGTAAATATCTTGTATAGTAGTCTCTAAGTAAATATCTCGTATAGTAGTCTCTAAGTAAATATCTCGTATAGTAGTCTCTAAGTAAATATCTCGTATAGTAGTCTCTAAGTAAATACCATGTCTAGTAGTCTCTAAGTAAAGATCTTGTTTATTAGTCTCTAAGTAAAGATCTTGTTTATTAGTCACTAAGTATCTTGTAAAGTAGTCTATATGTAAATATCTTGTATGGTAGTCTCTAAGTAATATCATGTCTAGTAGTCTCTAAGTAAATATCTCGTATAGTAGTCTCTAAGTAAATATCTTGTATAGTAGTCTCTAAGTAAATATCTCGTATAGTAGTCTCTAAGTAAATATCTCGTATAGTAGTCTCTAAGTAAATATCTCGTATAGTAGTCTCTAAGAAAATATCTCGTATAGTAGTCTCTAAGTAAATATCTCGTATAGTAGTCTCTAAGTAAAGATCTTGTATAGTAGTCTCTAAGTAAATATCTCGTATAGTAGTCTCTAAGTAAATATCTCGTATAGTAGTCTCTAAGTAAATATCTCGTATAGTAGTCTCTAAGAAAATATCTCGTATAGTAGTCTCTAAGTAAATATCTCGTATAGTAGTCTCTAAGTAAAGATCTTGTATAGTAGTCTCTAAGTAAATATCTCGTATAGTAGTCTCTAAGTAAAGATCTTGTTTATTAGTCTCTAAGTATCTTGTAAAGTAGTCTATATGTAAATATCTTGTATGGTAGTGTCTAAGTTAATATCTCTAAGTGAAGTCACCCGTGCGTTTCGGGCCCGAAAGGGGAGTAAAGAATAATGGCGCTGTACCCTACCAGGCATGTTCGTAAGAGGCGAGAAATGAGGGTGGCGCATGAGACTGGCTATCCCATACTGTAACAAAAAATTAGCCGATAAAGTTTAAAGAACAAGGAATTAAGTATAAATTCGTAGTCACAATATCAAACAAATACCAAGTCCTCCGACAACTAGAAAATACAATCAATAAAGAAGATCATTGGAAACGGGTAAGACAGACATATGGAAAGCGACATGGGAAGAAACACTTGGGAAAAGAGAACGCCAGAATAAGGCATGGATGACAACAGAGTCCCTGGATAAAATAAAGAAAGAAAGAAAGAATAAAAAGCAGACATAAATAAAAGCAAAACAAGAAGTATTAATGCCAAGACACATGAAGCTTACACAGAGGTGAATAAAGAAAGTGAGAAGATGCATTAAAAAGGATAAGGGGAAATATATAGATGGACTGGCTAAAGAGGCAGATGAGCAGCAAATAAAGGGAATATGAAAGAACTGTAGAACAGTACAAAGAAATTAAGTGGAAAATACCAACAGATCAATGCCTTTATTCAAGATAAGAAAGGAATTCTGCTTAGTAATATAACGGAACAAATGGAGAGATGGCAATAGCACTTTGAAGATCTTTTGAACAGACGGCACAAATAATCCTCCAGATATACTACCAGCAGAAGAAGAGTTACACGTTAACTGTGCAAAACCAAGCAAAGAAGAAATAATAAAAGCCATCAAGCTATCAAAAATGGTAAAGTCACAGGACCAGATGAAATTCATCCGGAAGCCATCAAAGCAGATATTAACACCTCTACCAAGATGTTACATAATCTATTAGATAAAATTTGGGAGAGGGAAGAAATACCAAAAAACTGGAAAGTAGGATTTATGATCAAACTAGCAAAGAAAGGAAGTTTATTGAAGTGCACAAATTATAGGGGAATTATGCTACTATCAGTGCCAGGAAAAATATTAAGCAGAATCATTCTTGAGAGACTAAAAGAGGCCATAGAGAAACACTTGAGAGATGAACAAGCAGGTTTTAGGAAGAACCGATCATGTGCTGATCAATAAAATACTCTACGTATAATAGTGCAACAAAGTTTAGAACTAAAATCTCCAATTTATATTGAATTCATAGATTACGTAAAGGCATTTGATAGTTTAGACAGAAGAATGCTTTGGAAGTTGCTGAGTCATTACGGAATCCCCATAAATGTATTAACCTGATAAAAACAATGTATGAAGGAACGAAATATAGTGTGGTGCATGAAGGACAGCTTACAGAAGCATTTGAAATAAGAACAGGAGTAGGGCAGGGATGACTTCTGTCTCCATTTCTTTTTCTACTGGCCATATATTGGATTATGAAAATAACACAAAAGAACAGAATGGAATCCAGTGGTCACTGACCAAACAACTTGATGATTTAAACTTTGCTGATGGCATAGCTCTCATATCACACAGCCATCAACTGGTGCAGGATAAAATGGGTATACTTGATGATAGAACACAACAGCTAAGACTGAACATTACTAGATATAAGACCAACTTTACGAGAATTAATGCAGTTGGCAATCACCAAATAAAATTAGGAGAAATACCTCTACTGGACGTATAAGCATACATGTATCTGGGCAGTAATATAGATAAAGAGGGAGGAACAGAAAATGATACCAACATAAGGATATCAAAAGCAAAGGAGCTTTCTTTGCACTGGGAATCCAATATGTAAATCCAAAGAAATTAGGTTAAATACAAAAATAAAAATTTTCAAATAAATATTAAGTCGGTCCTATTATATGGCTGTGAAACATGGAGAACAACAAAACTGACAATCATGGCGATACAGACTTTCATTAATGGATGCTTACGCAGAATAAAAGGATGGAAATGATGGCAGGACAAAATCACTAACATAGAATTTTGGAAATGTACCAGTCAAATACCAGTGGATAAAGAGATACAAAGAAGAAGATTGCGCTGGATAGGACACACACTGCGGACGCCAAATGAGAGTATTACACACCATACCCTTTTTTTATAGTAGTCTATAAGTAAATATATCGCAATGAGGTATCTTCTTGACTTTCCAACCATGGATGACAGAATCAAGATCTGGAGAGCACGAGCATACCTGAAGATTAGTACAGATACAGAGCATCCATTGCACCACGTGCTCAACACAGAGAAAGGTACCAGGCTAAAAAGAGGCAAATCATGGTGGGCCGAGCAGAAGATCTCATCAAACAGGTCTGTGGGCTTACCAATATCAGCGTTGGTGAGGAGTGGATACGGTGCCTACGCCATTCAAGGGACTTTCTCATGTATTGTCACACTCGACAGGAAAAGTATGGAACAGAACCCAGTCGTGGTTAATGCTGAGGTCAACGGTCTCATCTGCGATAACACCGATGAGAAAGATGCAGTCATCTATACAGACGGATCTGTAAGACGACACGAAAAAAGTGCATGGGCATTTACAGCACGCTCGGCAGGTAGAATAGTCAAGGAAGACAGTCGTGCATACGCCATGACCACGAGTAGCATGACAATGGAGGTGATGGCAGTGACCAAGGCATTCAAATGGTTAGAGTCACAAGACTACATCCACGCATGTATACTGAGTGATTCGATGAGCATGATAAAAAAAGTGGAGGCGGGCTTTGTACGCATGCAATTGGTAGAGTCGTTGCAGAAATCCAAAATACGTAAGGTCACCTTTGTCTATGTTCCTGGACATGCGGGAGTACGGGGAAATGAGAGAGCGGACAGGTTGGCTAGCTGCGCTGTCGTTGAGGACGAGCAAACGATGGATCGGGCGGACATCATCAATGCACTCCGAGATGTTGGAAGAGCACAGGACTTCGACAAACACAGATCAACGTCGCTTCTTCGGATGATGGAAATGGGAGTTAAGATGGGCACAGCCAGAAATGAGAAACTTGGTGGCCGTGTAAGAAGACTTATCAACCAACATAGAACTGGAGTCGTCAGTCGCTGGACACTGAGGGAATTGCTGAGGAGGGGATCTGAGCACCTATGGACATGTTCGGAGTGCAATGATGATGACCCGCAAATAACTCAATAACTCAATATGTCGCATAGTAGTCTCTAAGTAAATATCGTGTATATTAGTCTCTAAGTATCTTGTATAATAGTTTTTAAGTAAACATCTTGTATAATAGTTTTTAAGTAAACTTCTTGTATAATAGTTTTTAGTAAATATCTTGTATAGTAGTCCCTAGTAAATATCTTATATAGTATTCCTTAAGTATTTTGCATTGTAGTCTCTAAGTATGGCAAAAAATAATTGTAATGCCATGAAAAAATATACTAACACAAAACAAATAACAGCAGGGATGAAACTAAAAATAGTAAAATTTTACATTTTTATCAATTTTTCTGTATTGTGCAGAAACATAGATATTAGACAAAAAAAGAGAACATAAAACTGAAGCCTTCGAAATGTGGATTTATAGAAGATTATGTAGAATTGGATGAAAAGAAAACAAACGATGAAGTTTTAAAACAAATAAAAAAGAACTACCAAATAGAATTAACACAAGACAAATGACCTTTTTTGGCACGTTAAAAGATTCAACAGCCTACTAAAAGTAATATTTTGGAAGGGAAAATACAATGTAAAAGAGACAGAGACAGACCAAGACTAACATGGACTAGTAACATCAAATGTTGGACAAGTCAATCTATGATAACCTGCACCATCAAAGCAAGAAACAGAATGGAATGGCGAACCATGGTAGCCACCCTTCGTTGCGGAGACGGTGCTCGATGATGATGATCATGATTCTCTAAGTAAATATAGAGTATAATATCTAAATATCTTGCATTGTAGTCACTAAGTATCTAGTATATTAGTCTCTAAAAACTATCTTATATAATAGTCTCTAAGCAAATATCTTGTATAGTATCTCTAAGTATCTTGTCCAGTAGTCTCTGAAGTAAATATCTTATATAGTAGTCTCTAAGTATCTTATATAGAAGTCTCTAAGTAAATAATTTGTATATTAGTCTCGAACTAAATATCTTGTATAGTAGTCTCTAAGTAAAATTATTGGATAGTAGTCTCTAAGTAAATATAGTGTATAGTAGTCTCTAAATATCTTGTATAGTAGTTTCTAAGTAAAATTATTGGATAGTAGTCTCTAAGTAAATATAGTGTATAGTAGCCTCTAAGTATCTTGTATAGTAATCTCGAAGTAAAAATCTTGTATAGTAGTCTCTAAGTAAATATTTTGTACAGTAGTCTCTAAGTTAATATCTTGCATGGTCGTCTATATCAATCTTGTATAGCAGTTTCTAAATATATATCTTATATAGTAGTCCCTAAGTATCTTGTGTAGTAGTTTTTAAGTAAATATCGTATTATTAGTGACTAAGTAAAGATCTTATATAGCAATATCTAATTATCTTGTATAATCATCATCATCATGTACCCTGCCGGTTGGCGTAGGCGATCATGTCCCTCCACAATCTTCTATCTACAGTGCATCGTATCAGTTCTGTTGTTGACTGTTTTCCATGCCATGCCACCAAGCTATACAGTATTTTCTCTCTTTGTCGTCCGCGATCTCTCTTTCCTTTTATTTTGCCAGTTGTAACCAAGTATTCCAACTTTCCTCTTCTCATGATGTGCCCGAAAAATGTTGATTGCTTCTTTCTGATGTTTTTTAAGAGCTCCCTTTTCGTGTTGGCCTCTTTGAGAACTTCCTCATTAGTCTTTTTATCTGTCCAGGGAACTGTCAACATTCTTCTGATAAATCCCATCTCTGTGGCCTCTAATCGTCTTTTCATTTGTTTGTCTACTGTCCATGATTCGCCTCCATAGGTCAGAATTGGTTCTATATAGCACCGATTAACTCTCTTTCACATTTCTATTGACATAGATTTGTTGCATAAGATATTTTTCATTTTCTGAAATGCTATTTTGGCCTGAGCTATTCTGCTTTTTATTTCTGTGGTGCATCTCCCATCTGATGTAATTACTGTGCCCAAGTATTTGAAACGTTGTACTTGTTTCAGATTTGTCTCGTTTATTTTTATGCTGCATGATGTTGATTATTGTTTCTTCGATATAACCATTACATCTGATTTCTTACTATTCAGACTGAGACCTTTCTTGTTGCTTTCTACTACTATTATGTCTATCATTTCTTGTAGTTCGTTTTCTGTCTCTGCTTTTAAGACTGTGTCATCCGCATATCGCAAATTATTTATGTTGTGACCGTTGACTTCAATTCCCCTTTTTGTCTACTATTGATCTCATAATATATTCGCTGAAAAGTGAAAAAAAATCCGGTGACAGAACACAGCCTTGTCTGACTCCTGGTTTTATATATTGGAAGTGTCCTGTTTGGTTGTTAATTCGTATAGCTGCTGTTTGTTGTCAGTAAATGTTTTTTTATGATTCGCAGATCCTTACCATCAATGTTTAATTTCTCCAGCATATTTATTATTTCCACATGCTTTACTTTGTCAAATGCTTTTGTGTAGTCTATAAAGCACATATGTAGATATTTCTTTACCTCTATAGATCTTTCTATCAATGTCCTTAAGATGTATATTGCGTTATTGGTTCCCTTTCCTTCCACAAATTCACATTGTTCCTCACTTATTTCTGGTTTTATTTTGTTCTTTACACGTCTCATACCACGGACAAGGGGTAGGGTTCGATCCCAATCGACGGCTTCCGGGTTCACCCAGCCTTAAATGGGTACCGGATTTTTTTCTCAGAAAGTAAAGCAGCACGGGCGTAATACTGACCACATTACCCCAAAAATATGTCCTGAAGGTCTGTAAAATATAGGGTCACTAACACCATATTTCCCTATACGCCACTTGGCGTGACGGGGGTACTTTCCTTTTTTTTTTTTTTTTTTAACAAGTCTCATGATTATTCTTAGTAATATTTTAGTATCTTGTATAATAGTCTCTAAGTAAATATCTTGTATATTAGTCTCTAAGTAAATATCTTGTATATTAATCTCTAAGTAAATATCTTGTACAGTAGTCTCTAAAAAATATCTTGTATAGTAGTCTCTAAAAAAATATCTTGTATATTAGTATCTAAGTAAATATCTTGTATAGTAGTCTCTAAAAAACATCTTGTATAGTAGTCTCTAAGAAAATACCTTGTATATTAGTCTCTAAGTAAATAACTTGTATAGTAGTCTCTAAGTAAATAACTGTATTGTTATTGGTTATTGGTTATTGGTTATGGAAGGCCTCGGCATCACAGCAAACGAATTAAAATCCATAATTGCTCAACCGCCCGTGCCAGTGGAATCATCCGAATTACCAAATCATCTCCCAAACAAAGAAGGTAACTGTAGTCCCCATCGTAGCAGTCTCAGCACACGCCAAAAGACATAAGGCGAAACCGCGCAGAAAGTGAACACAGCCAACTGTTCCCTGTCATACGATATCATCATTCATCGTAAACAAGCGGGATATCGAAGCAGGATCAAAACGGATGAGACACACAGCTCACGGTGTGCACAGAGCACTTAACTCAGTAGCTCCTGCAACAAGCCAGACTTGAATATGAGGAAACTGCAAGAAGGAACACTTTTCAGGCATAGCCTTCAATGGTTCCTGCCGCCTATCCACCATATACCACGGGAGTTCACGTCCTCCCGAAAATGATGATCGTCATAGCACTTGATGATGTTAGGCCGTCATTGATGACTCCAATTCCAAACATATAGACACACAGTGGTGGTAATTTGTCATTTCCAATCCAACAGAAGCCACATGACCTGTAGTTAGTAAAACCACAGAGAGAATATGATTTTGTGACCTTCACTGATTCACTCTTAGATGTGAATGTGTAGTTTACACAAAAGGAAAAGTTTTCAACTACAGTGATTCCATTTAAGGCAATTCTGGGATAGCAAGGCAAGTCTCCTTTATAGCAGCAGAACTTGATGTTCTCCGCTCCCTTCTTGTAGCTGCTGCCACACGATTCTGATGTCTCATTAACTTGGAAATCATTCAAGAACAATGTCAGATTAACATTCCATAGATATGGCTCTGCTGATGAAGTGCTTGGTGCAACAATTGTATCAATCATACTGGAGGCTCCTGGTCTGTGGTCATTAATATCACAGACGGCACATGGTGTTGTTATATTCAGTATTTCTTTCTGGGGTGTAAATATGTGGCACACACATGGAGAGTGGTTTGTGGTCACAGTAATCCCATTAAAGGCAATTCTAGGGTAGCATGGCATAGCTGTTTCAGAACAGCACAATCCTGTGATGTTTTCTGTGTTCGCTATAAAGCTGCTGCTGCTACACAATCCTGACCAATTATAGGTGTGGACATTATTCACTTGCAATGACAAAACTGCTTTGTTTACATCATAAACCTCTGGAAGCGAATCATTTATGGGACTAATAGTACAATTTATTCTTCCATCGGGGATATCTGCATTGAGTCCCCCCAAAAAAAAGGTCTTTGGTTAAAAAGCACATATGCGTTTGAGTTAAACACACAATGAGCCCACTTCATAGATTCAAAATGATCCTTGCCAATGCCATCCGTTTGCACAAGTTAGTCCTTAGCTACCAACGTCCAAAATGTCTGAAACGAAGCCATCCAATTAACGACTTTATCTACAGCGAAGGTTAACGAACTGTGAACAAACATTTATGTTCAAACCCTTGAAAACATTTTCAAAAATCTGCCAACTCGCAGCAATAACATTTAAATAACCTGTATAGTAGTCTCTAAGAAAATGTCTTGTCTTATAGTCTCTAAGTAAATTTCCTGCATAGTAGCCTCTATGTATCTTGTATAGTAGTCTCTAAAGATATTGTATAGTTGTGTGGAAGTATCTTGTACAGTAGTCTCTAAGTATCTTCTATAGTAGTTTGTATGTATTTGTATAGAAGCCTCGTGTGTGTTTTTTCAATGTCCAGGATTTTTATTTTTATTTTAGACGTATTTCAAAATAACATTAGGAAACATTTATTTTCCTTACTGCCATTAACAAAGACTGCAACATTAAGTCGCTTCTATGGCTACAGGGACACGCATGGTGAGGGGAGATAAGAATAGTGTCGCTGTCACCCACCACGCATATCTTAAGAGGCGACTCAGGAGGTGAGGAGTCACAGCTCGCGCACTCGATTAGGACTTGCAATAGCGATATTCTTGACCTATTTACCCAAGCATTTTTGGAAACACATTAACAAGTGGTAGATCGGATATGGGAATTGATGTAACAAGTGGTAGATCGGATATGGGGATTGGTGTAACAAGTGGTAGATCGGATATGGGGATTGATGTAACAAGTGGTAGATCGGATACGGTGTTTGCAGTAACAAGTGGTAGATCAGATATGGGGAATGATGTAACAAGTGGTAGATCGGATACGGTGTTTGCAGTAACAAGTGGTATATCAGATATGGGGATTGATGTAACAAGTGGTAGCTCGGATACGGTGTTTGCTCTAACAAATGGTAGAGCGGATATGGGAATTGATGTAGCAAGTTGTAGATCGGATATGGGGAATTCTGTAACAAGTGGTAGATCAGATATGGGGATTGATGTAACAAGTGATTGAGCGTATATGGGGATTGATGTAACAAGTGATAGACCAGATATGGGGATTGATGTAACAAGTGATAGATCAGATATGGGATTGATGTAACAAGTGGTAGATCAGATATGGGGATTGATGTAACAAGTGATAGACCAGATATGGGGATTGATGTAACAAGTGGTAGATCAGATATGGGGATTGCTGTAAAAGTTGATGAGCGTATATGGGGATTGATGTAACAAGTGATAGATCAGATATGGGGATTGATGCAACAAGTGATAGATCAGATATGGGGATTGATGTAACAAGTCGTAGATCAGATATGGGGATTGCTGTAAAAATTGCTGAGCGTATATGGGGATTGATGTAGCAAGTGGTAGATCAGATATGGGGATTCATGTAACAAGTGGTAGATCAGATATGGGGATTCATGTAACAAGTGGTAGATCAGATATGAGGATTGCTGTAACAAGTGTTTGAACGTATATGAGGATTGCTGTAACAAGTGGTTGAGCGGATAAGGGGAATGCAGTAACAAGTGGAGGAGCGGTATGGGGATTGTTGTAACAAGTGGAATAGCGGTATGGGGATTGTTGTAACAAGTGGAATAGCGGATACGGGAAATGCTGTAACAAGCGGAAGAGCGGATGCGGGAAATGCTCTAACAAGTGGAGGACGGATATGGAAAATTATGTACCAAGTGGAAGATTAGATATGTCGATTGTTGTAACAAGTGGTAGAGCGTATATGGGGATTGCTGTAACAAGTGGTATATCCGATATACATATATTCCTGACTGTAGTGGAACTTGTTTCTTTGAAAAGATAGTACAAAGTTATGTAACACTACAGTATGATTCTACCCATCATCATCATCAAGTACCGGGCCTGCTGTCGTAGGTGATCATGTCTCACCACAACCTTCCATCTCGACATTTATATAACATTTCTTTTGTTGATCTTCTGTCAAGCGATTCTCTTAAGCTGTTTGGTAGCTTTTCTCTTTGCTTCCCTCTATCTCTTCGTCCATCCGTTTTCCCAGTTGTCACACTATATTCCAGCTGTTGTCTTCTGATTACGTGGCCAACACATGAGTATCTCCGAAGTTGGAGTTATCTGTATGTGCGGCGAGGGACCCCTGTGCACACGGCTGCCAAGGAAAAAATGGATTAACAGGAAAAATTCAGTTCCTAGTCTCTAGGGATTTCGTCAGAGATGAAAGCTGGCGAACGCAACAACAAATATTGGTAATTGACTTTCTTTTTGATTTGGCCTCTTTCAGAACGTCGTCATTACTTTTCTTATCAACAATGGTATTCTTAAGTTTATTTTGTAAAACCACATTTCTACAGTTTCCAGTGATTTTCTTGTCTGTTGTCTTATTGTCCATAATTCACATCCATATGTTAAGACTGGCTCTACATAACGTTTAAGAACTCTTTTTCTTTGTTTATATTGACAAAAATGGATTTCATAATATCTTCCTCAATTTTTGGAAAGCTGCTTTTGCCTGAGACATTCTACATCTCACCTCTGTTGTACATACACTTCTACTATCTACGTATAAAAGCATAGATAAACATTGTCGTTTTTAAAGAGTCCATGATAATCGTGATGGCGGTGAATATAAATTGTGATTGTTGCCCTACTCCAGATTTGATGTCAGAACGTGCTCTAAACATAATAAATCAAATCTCCATGAGCAGAATATATAACCAACGAGATATCCACGCTAACCAGACATATAGAAATGAGTCTGCTACATATACACAACCAAAGGTGGACAGCACGTTACCGCAATCATGTAGACGGACATGCATGTGCCCCATCCAAAAGAAAAGAAAAGCAAATACAAGTAAAGTCACTATCTACGTGCCTCTAACGCTTCATCATCATCATTAGGTACTGCCATGCCGTTAGCGTGGCTACCATCTGTCTCCACATCACTCGGTCAGCTTTTCAAAAAAAGCTGTCACCATACCTTTCAGGAGTGTACGTTAAATCCCACTACTGACTTCCTAAAGAACGATTACCTAAACTATACATTGTAGATCGGATTCTATATTTTCAAAAAACTGTCTAGTTTATTTTTCTCCAGCCAGCAGCAAACTCGTTATTTTGAGCTTTGCAGCAGAGGCAATCTGAGCAACATAGACAGTCCCACTTTCATTATCTATATAATCTATAGTATATAGTATATATATATGTGTATATATATATATATATATATATATATATATATAACGTATTGGTAATATGGTGTTAGTGACCTGTCACGTCATGTGACGTATAGTGAATATGGTGTTCTTCCTCTTCTACCTTTTAGCTCCCAGTGGAGCATAGGTCTTCAAACAAACACATTCCAAGTCGTTCTGTTTTTTGCAATTCTTTTAAGATCATTCCATGTCTTCCCCATCATCTTCATCTCTGCTTCGATATGTCTTCTCCAAGAATTCCTTGGTCTTCTTCTTTGCCTTTTCCCCTGGGGATTCCAAAAAAGGGCCTGTTGTGTAATACTCTCAGTTGGCTTCCGTAGTGTGTGTCCTATCCATCGCCATTGTCTTCGCTGTATCTCTTTATCCACTGGTATTTGACCGGTACATTTCCATAATTCCACGTTAGTTACTTTGTCCTGCCATTTCCATCCCTTTATTCTGTGCAAGCATCCATTAATGAAAGTCTGTACCTTCGTGATTGTCAATTTTGTTATTCTCCATGTTTCACAGCCATATAATAGGACCGACTTAACATTTGAGTTGACAATTTTTATTTTTGTATTTAGCCTAATTTCTTTGGATTTCCATGTTTCCCAGTGCAATGAAAGCTCCTCTTGCTTTTGATATCTTTATTTTGGTATCATTTTCTGTTCCTCTCTCTTTATCTATATTACTACCCAGATATATGTAAGATTGTACGTCTAGTAGAGGTATTTCTCCAAGTTTTATTTGGTTATTGCCAACTGCATTAATTCTCATAATGTTGGTCTTATCTCTATTAATCTTTAAATCTTTTCTAAAGATTAATAGAGAATATGGTGTTAGTGACCATAATTTTTATAGACCCTCGGCACATGATTTTTAGGGCAATGTGTCCTTATTACAACCATGCTGATTTACCTTAGCAGAGAAAAGGTACCCATTTAAGGCTGGGTGAACCTGGAGGCCGCCGATCAGGATCGAACAGGACCTCTTGTCCTTTGTAGTTTAATTCACTACACATTGAGGTAACGTCGCTCTTCTTTCAATAGCTAGAATTATCACAAAATGCCTTTCTCCACAGAAGAGCTCTACACTTATTTGCAATACAACAACTGGTTATGTTATAACTCAGCAAAATAAACACATACATTACAGCTAAGTAGAATAAACACATATATTACATCTCAGCAGATTAAACATATACATTATAGCTCAGCTGTATAAACATATAAAATCTCTATTATTTTGCACAAACTCACTGACAAAACTGGTCCAGCGTAGCCGCATCAGCCAAAGTTGAAAATTTGGGAATTTCAGAATTCCTTGCCAAGAATCTCGATAGTAGTTGTTTGCAATTAAGAACGACCAAACAATCTCTAGAATCTAAAGTGTAGTTGCACTCTAAATGGAGGTTAGAAAAATAGACCATTTGGGGATGGTGATTTGTGTTAAGATTATTATATATTAATTAATTATTTGTGGTGATATTAGAATATACTAGTTTATTATTTGTCTGAAAATTAAAATATTCTATTTGATTATTTGTGTCAAAATTGGAATATATCAGTCGACCATTGTGTCAAGATTAGATAATATTAGTTGACCATTTGAGACAAGATTAGAATATATCAGTGGTGTATACTGGTTTTGGGGTCTGGGCTACCGCTGATATAATAAATAAAAACATACATTATATTCAGCAGGCTAACATGAAGTAATATTTACTAATGACATCACTACATTTTAAATTACTTACTTATTTATATGTAAACTCTATCCGTCTTGTTTGGGACGAAAATGTCTCGATGACTTTGTCATTAAAAGTACTGTTGAGTTGGTTTCTACGTTTCTGAAGTTAGGTTTCTAAATGGACATTATTGCCAAACCAGATAAGCATTCTTGTGTCTGAACTGAGCGACAATAAGATTTGATTCTCTTGAGAGCAGAAGAAGATTTTTCTACAGATGCTGATGCACATGACGTAGTTATAAATAGATAAGGAAGTTCAGGTAATCAGACATAGTTTCACTTTCAATTTGTGACGCTTCTGATTGGCTAGAACTAAAAATAACCCATGAAACCGCATTATCTATAGGTAGCTATTGTTTTGACGGGAAATTGTGAATATCAAAGTCATTAATTCTAAGTCAGAGATAATAGAACTGTACCGCTGCTTATTAGCGGTTTCATGTACTATCTTAGTTTCGTTTTCATTCACAAACGTTATAGTGGCCATAGGAAAACCTTGCATTAATAAATGCAAATCAAAGCAAATAAATCATATTGGCCTACGAAATGTGTAATATAATATTCGAAAATTTGTAATATAATTATGAAAAAATATATTATAAATTATCATTTCCTTTTCGTTAATATGTTCATGCTAACGGTGGTAGCTGTGGTAGCATAGAGAATACGCCACTGGAATATATTAGTTAGACATTAGTGTCAAGATATTATTATATTAGTTGACCATTTGTGACAAAATTTGATTATATTAGTTGACCATTTGTGAAAAGATTAGAATATATTAGTTAGCCATTTTGATTATATTAGTTGACCATTTGTGAAAAGATTAGAATATATTAGTTAGCCATTGTAAGAATAGAATATATTAGTCGATCAATTGTGCCAAGATTATATTATATTCGTTGACCATTTGTGACAAGATTAGATTATATTAGTTGAACATTTGTGACAAGATTAGATTATATTAGTTGACCATTTGTGACAAGATTAGATTATATTAGTTGACCATCTGTGACAAGATTAAATTATATTAGTTGACTATTTGTGACAAGATTAGATACTATTAGTTGATCATTTGTGACAAGATTAGAAACTATTAGTTGACCATTTGTGACAAGATTAGATTATATTAGTTGATCATTTGTGACAAGATTAGATACTATTAGTTGATCATTTGTGACAAGATTAGATTATATTAGTTGACCATTTGTGACAAGATTTGATACTATTAGTTGATCATTTGTGACAAGATTAGATTATATTTGTTGACCATTTGTAACAAGATTAGATTATATTAGTTGACCATTTGTGACAAGATTAGATTATATTAATTGACCATTTATGACAAGATTAGATTATATTAGTTGACTATTTGTGACAAGATTAGATACTATTAGTTAATCATTTGTGACAAGATTAGATTATATTAATTGACCATTTGTGAAAATATTAGATACTATTGTTGATCATTTGTGACAAGATTAGATTATATTAGTTGACCATTTGTGAAATGATTATATTATATTAGTTGACCATTTGTGAAATGATTAGATTATATTAGTTGACCATTTGTGAAATGATTAGATTATATTAGTTGACCATTTGTGGCAAGATTAGATTATTTTATTGGACCATTTGTGACAAGATTAGATTATATTATTGGACCATTTGTGACAAGATTAGATTATATTATTTGACCATTTGTGACAAGATTAGATACTATTAGTTGATCATTTGAGACAAGATTAGATTATATTATTGGACCATTTGTCTTAAAAAGGACAAGCGTCATGACCAGATAATATATCAATAGATAAATTCAAAGCTTTAGGTGAGACCGTTTTTTAAAAAATATAATAACGAATTTGCTGAATTACATTTATAACAACGCTAATTGTTCCTAATGCATTTCTACTATCCTCATTTATAGCTTTGGCCAAAACACCAGGAGAAAAAGAATGTGATCCATATAGAACTATTAATGTAGCATGTTATATTACACAGCTTACGCTAGGATTCGTTGTCAGGGGAATAAGAGAAAAGGTTAAATGATAAACATCGGGCGAGCAATTGTGATTAGTTCAAGAAAGGGAAACTCAAAATATCATTTGTACCCCACGGGCGGCGATAGCCCTTAATGCACATAAAGAAACACAACTAGACTTCATTGACTATACCAAAGCTGCCAATAAAGCCAGACATGTACATGAAAACAAAATGCTAGAAAATATCATTTTAAATATAATAAATAAAATAAGACATTAAAATCGAATGATTATTAAACATTTATGTTGCAAACAAGATGCTGCCTTTAGTGAAAACAAACATGAAGTCTATCAAGAAATATGTCAAGGAGTGCAACAATGCAATGTTTTGTTATCAAATCTATATTTTTGTTAAAGGAAAATATTTTAAGAACAATTGTGGACAAGCCTGGCATTAAAGTAGAGGAGGGAGGGAAAGCAACATAATGAAACTCAGGTGATCAGATGACATGGTATTGATAGCAGAAACAAGAACAACAAAATCTGTAAGATAAAACTGTGACAGAAAGAGAACTGAAGGCCTGGTCCTCAACATCAAAAAGACATAAACTATGATAATATCAAAGAAAACGAACACACAAGAATGTAGAATAAAGGTCTAAGTGGAAACATTCTGAAACAAGTGCATAGATTCAAATACCCTAGATCAATGATAACATGAGATGGCAGATGCACTGTACAATTTACAATCAGAATAGGACAAGCATAGAATGAATTAAATCAACTCAAAAACATCCGATGTAAAAATCATTGTCAATTAATGTCAGAAAATGTGTCATGAAAGGTTGCAGCAAACTGTTTTACTATATGGAAGTGAGTCATGGACGTAAAGTAAGACAACACAAAGAACATTAGAGGCAGCTGAGATGTGGTTTATCAGAGGAATGCTACGATTTCCATAGATAGCAACTATCACTAACGAAGAATGTTTAAATCGAACTGGATAAACCAAAATAACAAAAGAATCATATGGAAAACACAATCTACATTTACTGGACACGTGATGCGAGTAGAAGACATTGAGAATACTGTAGCAACAGGCTGATAGAATGAAAAGAAGAGACGATAAAAAACAAGAGAATAAAAAATTAAACAGCTTATCCAAAAGGCAAAATAAAAAATCATCATGATCACTGTTTGTGATAAAATTAGAATATATTACTTAACTATTTGTGATAAGATTAGAATATATTACTTGACTATTTGTGATAAGATTATAATATATTACTTAACTACTTGTGATATAATTTTAATATATTACTTGAATATTTTTGATAAGAATGGAATATATTACTTGACTATTTGTGATAAAATTAGAGTATATTACTTGAAAATGTGTGATAAGATTATAATATATTACTTGACTATTTGTGATAAGGATAGAAAACATCAGCTTATTATTTGTTGCAAAGTTACAATATACGCGTTGACCTTTTTCTAGACAAAATAAGGAAGAGTTGATTATTTGTTGAAATATTACAATAAACTATACCGCCGTCACAAATGTTTGCCGTTTCAATTTCTTGAATCTCTCAGCAAATACGTTTCCTAGAAATGATTTTTTTTTCGCTGTCCTTGTTTTGCCCCAACTTTAATTTCTTTAATTGATAAATGTTATATAGATTGCACATATTTATCAAAACCGTCATTTTCTTTCTTATTCTTATCAGTTTCTTAATACATTATTCCTCACACCGAATTAATTTGACAGTAGTGTAGTATATTTATTCTATTTCATAAATCAACCGCATACAATTGTTCATCAGTCATGTCTTTAGCGTCAATAATTCTTTGCCTTTGAAAAAAAGATAGATCTCGTTAAATCACTTATTTGTCAAAGTTGTCGAATTTATATTTCCGTGGGTGCCCTCTTTTGGTTTCTTTGTAAACTTTACGCGTCAGGTCAGGCAATTTTATCTGCTACTGCATGCAGTAAACAGTACAACCTGTGGCTGCCCTGCTGCCTGGCAGGTAAGCTCGGGAGAGTAAAAGGCTATGGGAGGGTACACCGAAGTAAAACAACCCCACTGCCTTGTGGGTGAGACTTTATAGTCAAAGGCTAGCGGAGCCAACTGTAAACAAACCGACGGAAGACAACAGAAAACCACCGTCGTAAAGTTATGAATCGCCACAATAAGAGAAATCACAACAATGTTAAGGGGGATTCCAATGGAAAACCCTCGTTCAGTAGAAGACATCATGTGCTACAGGTGATACTCGTTCGTCATCAGGAAGAAACAATCATCATTCTTTGGTCATGTAATGAGAAGATAACAACTGTAATATATTGTAACACCTGGGAAAATTGAAGGAAGAAGAGACAGAGGGAAGCAAAGAGAAAAAATACTAGACAGCTTAAGAGAATTGCTTGGCAGAAGGTCAACAACAGAAATGATAAATAACTGTCGAGATCAAAAGTTGTGGAGAGACATGATCACCTACGCCAGCAGGCCCGGTACTTGATGATGATGATGATAAAAATGTCCTTGTTCAGTGAGCCAACTCGATGATGTCTGGGCACTAATACCAAGGGCATGTGGGTTCAAAGTTCAAAGAAGCAGCTTTTCACATTTAGCCTCAAATGTAAAATATTTATATAATTCCATTGTTAAGATCTTGAAAGTAATGATTCTAGGTACAAACGGGATTCCGATGAAACCACACATTTTGAGTAAGTAAACTCTTCTGAATACTGCACCGTGATTCTCTTCTTCTGCGATCATGACTCATTCAGAGTAGGATTCCGGACTTTCTTATGAAGGCAGCTGTCTGTTTAAGTGATTCGGGTGCCCCATATAGTTTCTCCTCCAGGGAAATGGGTGTGGACCACATTGTCCTTCTCAGGTCTGTGTACTAGGGTCAATCCTGTAGAACATGTTTTATTGTCCTGTTGTCCAGTGGTAGGCTGGTAGTACCTATTTTGAGTTTGTTGAACATGTGGTTTCTTATTCTGTTGTGGCCAGTGCGTAGGCAAAGTAGGATGACTTGATCCCTCCTTGATATTTGGATGTATCCGTCCCTCTCGTTATACATCGGGTGTTTTCGTTTCCATTTTTCATGGTACTAGCCTTTGATGGTGGATTTGGCTTCGCCGTAGCTGACCAGATGGTTCTCTTGTGGTAATCTCCCTCCCTCTTTAGCTAATTTCTCTGCGCGTTCGTTTCTGTGTATATTACAGCGTGATGGTATCTACTGGATGACAACTCTCTGGTAGTTATTGCATAGTTCGTTTTGGGTTGTTCACAAGTTATCTAGCTCGCTGTTCCTGGGGGTTTTAGAGCTGTTAGGACTGACAGCGCATCAGTCAGTATCACCAATTGATTGTGCATGTTATTTTTGTGTTGGATAGTCAGTTTGGCAGAATCTTTGAGGGCTTCAGTTTATACTTTACAGTTGTTGGAGAATTTCCCAGTAGCTATTGACTTGGTGATCTCATTTTGCCATGTGTTTTCTCTCTATGCCTGTTTGTGTACCTTTTTCCATATTTCCCATTATGTCTTCCTTAAGTTCTGGTATTTTGTGTTTCCCATGAGGAGTCATATCAGTTAGTCATAAGAGTTCCGGCAATATTTGGGACAGTACTGGGTCACTAGTTGCCAGTTCTTTGGAGATTGCAGCGAAGTTGTTCCTCTTTAGTCTTACATTTCCGAAACCAGTTATTCTTTGGTGCATGGGGTGGCTAAGGAGCCTTTTATATTTGTCCGCTTGTTGCTTTACTTTAGTTTTCCGTCTGTCTTCTAACTGAGATTCAGAAAACTAGGCAGTGACGCAAATATTTCTTTACTTCACTAATGCTGAGATATAATTTATTAAACAGCAGCAAACGTTTGTGAACGTTTTTATGAATCTCCACTTAGTGACGCTTTATTTAGTGACGCCATATGAAGTGACGCTCAATCCTCTTTGACTATTTATAACTTATGGATGCTGGTTACGATTTTTATAGATCTCTGCAGTTTGTCTTAGTACATTGTAACAGACATCAGGTGGTGGAGCGGATATGGGTAGTTTCTAAATGTAACTGAGCAGATTCCATAAATAACATAGAATATAGAAGAGTCACATAACTCCCTCTCAACGTGCCCATATCGTGAGTTCTTCATTCATCCCATTAGATAAAGAAGCCCTTATAATTTACCAGCAAGAATCAACAATCAAGACTGAATCAAACAAAACGATGTCAACATTCACATCTTGAGCTTTTACCACATTCTTCAACATACAGAACAATCTTACAACTTACCAACAAGAACCATGAGACAAGCCAGAGCTAGACAAGCCACCAGTGACGTCGCCATATTGTAATAGGTGATGGATCTGAAGTTTATGTGTTTTTTGTTTTGTTTCGGCGAGTATTTAATGTATTCTAACCGAGTTGAGGTCAATGAACTGTTGAAAGAGCAAGATGGCGTCTAATATGTTACAGTATTTGTCTTGATCGCCGTAAATAAAATAACATGTTTGTGTTGTATTTTTGTGTCTAATCCCGTGATCAAACTTGCTATTTGTTTGATACTGTGACAGCAAATTTCTCTTTAATTCCTGGCTTTTTAAGAAATCTTACATTGATATAATGTCTACCCTTATGTGTTGTAGTATATCTTTTCAATTTAAGTTTGGCTAACAGAAGATGTTCATCTGAAGCCACATCTGCTCCTCTATAGTAGTAGGACTCTCTTTGTACAGAGCTTCGCAGCAGGAGGCAATCTTATCATCAGAAGGGGACCCCGTTTAGCAAGTGTTTCGGCCCTTTAGCTTCTTGACACTCTAGGGGAGGTGGGTCAGCCTGAGTCATGACTCCCAGGCGTCGACCTCCTGCTGCATTGCCTCTAAGGCTTACACAGTATGTTCGGCACACAATAACTACACTTAATACACAAAACATTCGAAAATATTTTAACTAACCTAACCTATGGCTTACACTGTATGTTCGGCACAAAATAACTCATCATCTACGTGTACCAGGCCTACTGGCGTAGGTGATCATGTCTCTTCACAACTTTCGATATCGACAGTTTTTTTTTATCATGCCTGTAGTTGACCTTCTGCCAAGCCATTCTCTTAAGCTGTCTAGTATTTTCTCTCTTTGCTTCCTTCTATCTCTTCGTCACTCAATTTTACCAGCTGTTACAATATATTCCAGGCTTACATTGTATGTTCGGCACAAAATAGCTACACATAATAAGCAAAACACCCGAAAATAGTTAACTTACCTGTCTAGATTTATCCAAGCTCGTTGTTTCGTTTTCCAGTAGAAATAACTTTTCTCTTACTGACAACACAGTTTATAGACCCGTCAGTGTCTGCCTTTCGTGGGAATTGGAAGTCCGCGGATGAAGTTGACGCCTAGTTGTCTGGCCTTTCTGTTGTTGAGGACTTATTGTTTTCACTGCCATCGCCACAAACACCTGGTCGGATTATCACCTCCGGTCGATTATGTAACTTCTTATCTCTTCGTCTCGGGCCCTACTCCGATTCTCCCTACTCTGTTGACTTACATGGGAGCAATAAGTGGTCAAGGTCTAAAATGGTCGCCCGATCGTCTGGTGTGGACATAATATTATTTGACTGTTGGTCTGTCGCGATTCTGCCACAGCCAGCACGACGCTCTTTCGGGTGAATCAACAATAGTCTTCATTGTTCTTGACCGCATCCCCCCTAATTCCTAGCATCTTTAAGAGGCCATAGAGGGATGGGGTTGTGAGTCCTCTGGTACTAACCATCACCGAAAACACTCTACTCTGGAGTCCATGCTGCCTCCCTGTATGCTGATCCTTGTATTTGGATAGTTTAAATATATGCTGTTCCTCTATCCTAGATTCAAGTGGCACTGTGAGTTCTATTAAGATGACCTGGGTCATATTTGACGTGTAGAGTGCAATGTTCGGACGCATTTTAGATCTCTTAGTGCACTCTGGTTACTTCCCTCGCCCTGAGAGGTCAACCGCCATCTCCCAATCGTTTACTGTGTCCAGGAAATTTGAGTCGTTCCAGTTGTTCTGCTTGGGGCGTGCGGCCTGTCCCGCTCTCAAAAAGTAGGTGTTAATCGTAGCTGGTCGAACTTTATTGTTGGCCTTCATCCGCGCCCCACCCACGGCGGCACCCAGTTCATGCAGCACTATGTTGTGTCGCGCCATCCACGGTGGCAGCCAGTTCATGCAGCACTCTGTTGTGTCGCCATGTGTACCGCCCTTGACCTAGTGCTGTCTTGCACGAGGAAAGAACATGCTCCACCGTCTGTCTTCCTCCGCAAAAAGGACATCGATTGTCATATGTCTTCCCCCACTTCACAAGGTTGCAGGCTGATGGAAGAAGGTCGTACATCGAACTGATTATATAGCTGAGCCGCAGCGGTGCCATATGCCACATGTCATTCCATGTTAGTGTCCTCTGCAAGGCCATATCCCATGTGATCCCTTGGCCTTGCTGCACCTGTTGTGCTGCCTTTTGCACACGCTTGTTCTCCTCGACGTCTCTGATTTCCCGGACTACCATGTCCCTACGTTGTCTATTTGATGATTTTGACCACCATCGGATGTTTCCGTGACCAAATCCACGTCTGTCGCTCTGCGTGTAGCCCATTACATCCTTTAGATGGAGACTTTCACGTGCTTCGTGTATTGCTGCACACGCCTGCCACTTTCGGCCGGTCTTCACTGTGAGTTCCACTGTTCGGACAGTCTCGCCTGACGAACTTTGCAGCATAACTGCCAGTCTGGCCTTGCCGGCTTTATATTCCTATAGGACAGACTTGAACGGAAGGACCAGCTTGGCTTTTTTTTACAGTGCAGCGCAACATCCGTCAGACTTGGTGGTACTCCCAGCCATTTTCGCGTGTATTTGCTAATCTTGCTCTCCTTCGCTTCCACCGTACTTGAGCTGATCTTGTATATCAGAAGAGGCCAAAACAGTTTAGGTATCAACATAAACTGGAGGCACCAGATTTTAAACTTTCCTAATAGTCTACTCCGGTCGATTATATGTATCCCTTGCTCTGCAATCTCTCTTACTCTCTGGAAGGCTTTCGTGTCTTTCAATGAGGCATCATACACTCTGCCTAGACTTTTATTGGCTCCTCGCAGACGGGTGTGATCCTCTGTTTCGCCACACTGAATGTGACTTGCTTGGTTTTCGCTCGTCTGAAGGATAGGTTTCGTGACTTCCTTGGGTTGAAGCTCATCCGGCACCACACAAGGAGTTCGTCCGTGCGTTCACGCATGCTGCGGGCGTGGCCCTCTTCTGATGCTAGGACTGTGGTGTCATCCATAAATGCTCTAAGTGGTGGCATGTGGTACCCACCTCGATGATCTGGTCCTTTTCTCTCGGCCACATCAGTCCTGTCATCGACTTAAGCGGTTCAACTCTCTGGCTGTCCCAATAGGTCTCTCTTAGATGATTCTCCTGCTCTTCCTTGCTGACTTTTAATGTTCCAGATCTTGGTGGTTCAAACAGCTCCTTTTTAAACTTGAACGGGTCTTTGAAGAACGTTTCCCTGGCCTTCTTGGTTGCTTTCCTTTTTCGATGCAATCTTTCTGCTCTACCCAGTGGCTTATGTTGGGATTTTAGATGCTGCCATACCTGATGAAGTGCTTCCTTCTCTGCTTCTGTAGCTTTCTTGAATTGTTTCTCGACATGGCTTTTCTGCCTCCTAATCTCTTCTATTTGTTTTTGTCGTCCACTTTTCTGTGGTTTCGTGCTCGTCCTTACTTCCTTTGTTCCTAAGCCTAATTCCCTGGCGTATTAATAATAGACCACTTCGCCTATGCTTTCAAGCTTCTGGCACAAGTTCAGCCGTTTAAGGTGGTAGTTTTGGCTTTTGCTAGGAACTTGTCTAACTTCTCCAAGACTACTGTGTTGCTAGTGAACTTGTCTAACTTCTTCCAGACTACTGTGTTGCTAGTGACTTGTCTAACTTCTCCCAGACTACTTTGTTGCTAGTGACGTGTCTAACTTCTCCCACACTACTGTGTTGCTAGTGACTAGTCTAACATCTCCCAGACTACTGTGTTGCGTAGTGACTTGTCTAACATCTCCCAGACACTGTATTGCTAGTGACTTGTCTAACTTCTCACAGACTACTGTGTTGCTAGTGACTTGTCTAACTTCTCACAGACTACTGTGTTGCTAGTGACTTGTCTAACATCTCACAAACTACTGTGTTGCTAATGACTTGTCTAACTTCTCCCAGACTACTGTGTTGCTAGTGACTTGTCTAACTTCTCCCAGACTACTGTGTTGCTAATGACTTGTCTAACTTCTCCCAGACTACTGTGTTGCTAGTGACTTGTCTAACTTCTCCCAGACTACTGTGTTGCTAGTGACTTGTCTAACTTCTCCCAGACTACTGTGTTGCTAGTGACTTGTCTAACTTCCCCCAGACTACTGTGTTGCTAGTGACTTGTCTAACTTCTCCCATACTACTGTGTTGCAAGTGACTTGTCTAACTTCTCCCAGACTACTGTGTTGCTAGTGAATTGTCTAACTTCTCCCAGACTACTGTGTTGCTAGTGACTTGTCTAACTTCTCCCAGACTACTGTGTTGCTAATGACTTGTCTAACATCTCACAGACTACTGTGTTGCTTGTGACTTGTCTAACATCTCTCAGACTACTGTGTTGCTAGTGACTTGTCTAACATCTCCCACACTACTGTGTTGCTAGTGACTTGTCTAACTTCTCCCAGACTACTGTGTTGCTAGTGACTTGTCTAACATCTCCCAGACTACTGTGTTGCTAGTGACTTGACTAACTTCTCCCAGACTACTGTGTTGCTAGTGACTTGTCTAACTTCTCCCAGACTACTGTGTTGCTAGTGACTTGTCTAACATCTCCCAGACTACTGTGTTGCTAGCGACTTGTTTAACTTCTCCCAGACTACTGTGTTGCTAGTGTCTTGTCTAACTTCTCCCAGACTACTGTGTTGCTAGTGACTTGTCTAACTTCTCCCAGACTACTGTGTTGCTAGTGACTTGTCTAACATCTACCAGACTACTGTGTTGCTAGCGAATTGTCTAACTTCTCCCAGACTACTGTGTTGCTAGCGAATTGTCTAACTTCTCCCAGACTACTGTGTTGCTAGCGAATTGTCTAAATTCTCCCATACTACTGTTAGCGAATTGTCTAACTTCTCCCAGACTACTGTGTTGCTAGTGACTTGTCTAACATCTCCCAGACTACTGTGTTGCTAGCGATTTGTCTAACTTCTCCCAGACTACTGTGTTGCCATCGGGACCAAACTTGATCTTCTCTCTTTTCCCGTCCAAGAGGTGAGCGAATTCATCATCAGTCAACTCAACTTGAATATTCTCAGTTCTGTGGATTGACTCCTGACTGAGATCTTCTGACGTCTTATCTGTCGAGACAGTGCGCTGTTGAGCTACTGATGCTATATCCTCAAACCTCTTCTTCGTTCTGTGTATTTTCATGCCCTACTGTTTTGAGAATTTCCTTCCACAGCTACATTTGTGTTCCAGCCGTTATTCTTTGTTCAAATACGTTGGTCTGTCCTTGTCATCTCCGTAGAAACGCTGTGTGATTCATCATTCTCCTACCCCCCCCCCCCTTTCGGTGAAACTTGGGGGCATTTATTATGTGTCGTTTCTATAGTTAGTAGGTTATCAGCTGGCGGGGTGCCGGCCCGGTCAACCGTTGGTCCTGTTCTTTCCCAGTGTCTATATACTTTTACATCATCTAAGAATGAATTACACTTTTTACTAAGACATATGTGGTCAATTTATCTCTCCGTTCTGTATTTGGATGACAACCATTTAGCTTTATGTATTCTTTTATATCTATTTTTTATTATGTTTTTAACAAATGTTCAAATAGTAGAAGGAATATCATGGTGTATGCCCTAAGGGCCGGCTACGGCTCGAAAGGTCAATAGATATATTCTTTTATGTTGAAATATTGTTCCTCATTAGCTCATTTGATTAAAGTCACAAAAGTTCTCGAATAGCTCTCCATTCACATTCATTGCTCCATCTCCTAAATTGTTCCCATGATCTCTTGACCTACATTGAGTAGGTTTGGTTGTGCATAATAAGCTCATGTATTCTATAAACACCCCTAATAGTACATGAGATCACATAATAACATGAACAATCCATTCAAAAGCTGGACCAATCAACATCATCAGCGCCTATGCAACAACAGTTGCAACGACCACATGCGATAAAGATACATTTTGCGAGATGCTCCAAGTTAGCTCTGATTCAATCCGCAAAAACAGAACACCTTTACGTGCTGGGCGATCTAAATGTACGCTTTGGATCTGACAATCATTCATGGCCATCATGCCTAGGTCATCGTGGTATTGGCAAAATGAACGATAATGGTCAGAGGCTTGTAGAATGGTGTTCCCTTAACTACCTGTGTGCTACCAACACCTTCTTTAGCGTTAAGAACCGACAAAAGGCAACATGGTGCGACCAAGGTCCGTGCATTGGCACCAGCAGGACATTCTCCTAGTTCGCAGACAACAATTAAATAATGTTAGAGTAACCAGAGCATACCATAGCGTAAACTGTGACGCACAACCCACATTTGTCATTAGCAAAGTGAAGTCATAAGTAAAGTGAAGGCAAGCACCAACAGGATATACAAATCTATAGAACCAGCCAGTCCTAAGATTAATATCGCTGCAATAAAATTACCCGACAACCAAGTTCTGTTCACGAATGCCTTCCAGAAACGCACTGAAAGAGCAGAAGACATCGACAGAGTCGATGATTCATTGAACCGACTAAAGTCGCGCATCCTTGACTGTGGAATCTCTTCTCTTGTTAAAGATAAACACTCCACCAACGATTGGACTCAATAAAACTCGATGAATCTAATACCACTTGTAGAGAAGAACAAGGCTTTCCTAACCTTTAAGAATTACCCATGTTTGATCACAAAAGATGAATTCAAACAAACAGTAGCAGAAACGCAAGAGGAATGAAGGTGATATGCGAACGAGTATTGGTCAAATCTGTGCTCTACGATCCAGTAAGCTTCTCAGCTGCGCGATTCTAGAACTATGTTTAACAACATAAAAATTGCTTTACGCTCAAACATTTCAACAATTGCTCTCTTAAAAAACGCAAACGGTGAGCCCATCAGTGACAACTAAACAGCTGGAAAGATGGGTCGAACATTATTCAAGTCTCAACTCTGAAGACAGACCAGCAAGCCAACTCCTAGACCAGCTATTCCAGCACAAAGAAAACTATCCAACTGGATAAAGAATCCACAGAGAAGGAATGTCATGATGTTATTAATTACCATCCACGTGGAATAGCCTCATGTTACAATATATACAATGTACTTGAGGACAATCTTGAACCACTCCTGCCCAACCTCTACAAACTCCTTGTCTAATGCTGGAGAAACAGATATACTCCATGGAAAGAAAGATACCGAGATTGTAGCGATAAAGAATAAAGGGAACAAGGGATATTGTAATAACTATAGGGTTATCTCCCTCCTGAGTATAAGTGGAAATGTGAAATGAAGAAAAAAATAGATATAGAAAACAAATAAAAAAAAAAAACGTACGGTTAAAGCTTCACTTAAAAAGAGAACAACACAAAGCACAACGACGTTTCGGCTCAATAGGCCGTAAGAAGGAACAAATATATAACACACACAGACACACACACACACACAGATACACCCACACACAGACACACACACACACACACACACACACATATATGTATTTAATGTAACAAATATATAATATATATATATATATATATATATATATATATATATATATATATAATCATTTCGAACGAAAACACGAAATAAAAAGAAAATTAAAAATAAAAACTCCCTGCATAATTTCACAAAAAAAAATAAATAAAAATAAGCATTTATTTAAGTGGTATCGTACATACCGAGCTTCTGAACACAACACTATCTAGCTGCTTGTAGCAACGTTCGCAAACAGATTGTAAAGATTCGAAAGGGCCGGCCTTAAATACAATACCTGATATGGCCCCGCCCATAACTTCTGTTTAATCTGTCCATTAGGGAACAGGCAAATGATTTCAGTGCTGCGGCATAGCTGGTAGTGAGGAGACAGTGGGCGTAACGGGAGCCAGTGGGCGTAGTTTGTAATGTACACTTTAATATAGTAGTGTGTTATTAATAGTTATTCATGACATTCAACTGTCATTCAAAGCCATTCATCTGTCATCCGCAGACATTCATTTGCCATTCGTAGTCATTCATGTCATTCATTTGTCATCAGTATTCATTCAACTGTCATATTAGTCGTTCATGTCATCCATCTGTCATTTATAGTCATTCTTATAATTAATCTGTCATCTGTGGTCACTCAGCTGTCATTCATGGTCACCCATGTCATTCATTTTTCGGAAACAAATTCTTGTCATTCATCTGTCATTCGTAGTTATTAATATGTCAGTCATGTTCTCTTATGTTATTCAGAGTCACACATGTTATCTATCTGTCATTCATAATCATCCAAGTCATCCATCTTCCAGTTATTGTCACTCATATCTTCATATATCAGTCATAGACATTCATGTCATTCATCTGTCATTCATATAATCATGTCATTCGCAGTGATTCATAGTCACTCATGTCATTCATCTGTCATTATAGTCACTCATGTTATTCATATATCAGTCATAGACATCATGTCATTTATCTGTCATTCATATAATCCATCTGTCATTCACAGTAATGCTTAGTCACTCATTAATTCATCTTTCAGTTATAGGCACTCATGTTATTCATCTGTCAGTTATAGGCAACTCATGTTATTCATATGTCATTCATTGTCGTTAATGGCATTTTTCTGTCTTTCCTAGCCAGTCATCTATAATTTCATAGTCTTTATGTCATTCAACTCTCTTCTATATCAATTCCTTTGTCACAGATGCCATTCATCTGTAAGTAATATTCACTCGTGTCATTTATATGTCAGCCATACTTTATATATGATATATATGTTATTGGTAGTTACTTATGTCATTCATCTGTTATTCACCGACATTAATTTGTCATTCATAATCAATAATGTAATTCATCTGTCAATAATAGTCGCTATGTCATTCGTCGGTAATTTTTAATCATTCATCTCTCATTTATAGTCTCTCATGTCATTTATAGTACCTGTGCTATTCATACGTCAGTCACAGTCATGCATATCATCAATCTGTCAGTCATTATCATTCATTTCTTTCATCTGTCATTTGTAGTAATTCATGTCAGATGTAGTCTCTCATGCCATTCAACTATCTTTCATAGTAACTCATGTCATTCATCTGCCAGTCATAGTCGCTCATGTTATTCATATGTCAGTGATCGTCATTCAGTTCATTTATCTATTCGTTATAGTCACTCATGTCATCATATGCCATTGATAGGAATTCACCTGTCATTTGACTTCATTCATAATCACTCATGTTTTTCGTATGTCACTCATATTCACTCATGTCATTGTTCTGCCAATTATAGTCATTCATTTGTCATTCACAGTTACAGAAGTCAATCGTAGTCATTCATGTCATCCATATGTCATTAGTAGTAATTCATATGTCATTGTTAGTCACTCATGTCATTCATCAGTCACTCATAGTCACTCATGTCATTCATCAGTCACTCATAGTCGCTCATGTCATTCATCATTCAGTGGTAGTCACTTACGTCGTGTAAATCTCTTTGATAGCAATTATGTCATATTTCTCTCTGTCATAGTCATTTATCTGTCATTCAATGTCATCCATCTGTCATTCTTAATCACTAGTATCATTAATCTGTCAGCAATATTCTTTCACGTCATTCTTAGTAATTCATTTGTCAGCAAAAGTCTCACATGTCATTCATTTGTCACTCATGGTAGTCACATGTGTCATTCATCTGTCAGTTATAGTTTATCATATCTTTCATAGTCTTTAAAAAAGAGAGTCCTAAAAATGTTTGAGACGAATCTCGATTCTTTCATTATTACAATAAACTGACCATCTGTTTCTGTTTGACACTTTATCCATAATATGTGGCTGTTTCATTTGTTGTTTCAGCATTAAAATTGAGTTTTGCTCTAACGATTATCAAAACCCATTATTTTCTTTTTTTCTTCCTCTTTCCTTCCTCATTTACCTTTCAGCGTCGAGGGGAGATAAAATTTGCGGTTTTTTTTCCCCCTTCTGTTCGCCTCTGCTGCTGTTATCTTTCCTAGTGCTTCTAATAGTCCATTCAATCCATCTTTTTTGTTGTCAGCCATTCGGTTTGATATTTTCACAACGTTTGTTGAAGGCTCGTTGTGTTGAGTTTTGATCTTTCTGTCTTGTCATGTGGCCAAAACATGTTATCTTGTCTACTTCTACTTCCTCTTCTACTTTTTCTACATTTCAGCTTCCAATGGAGCATGGGTCTTCAACAAACACTTTCCAAGTCGTTCTGTTTCTTGCCATTCTTTTAAGATCATTCCATGTCTTCCCCATGTTCGTATTCTCTGTTTCTATCATTCTTCTTCAAGAATTAATTGGTCTTCCTCTTTGTCTTTTCCCTGGGGATTCCAATAACGGGTCTGATGTGTAATACTCTCAGTTCGCTTCAGCAGTGTTTGTCTCATGCAGCGCCATCGTCTTCATTGTATCCCTTTAGCCACTGGTATTTCACTGGTACATTTCCATAACTCTATGTTAGTGTTTTTTATTCATCCTTTTATTCTGCGTAAGATAGATGGCAGGAATATATAACA
Source organism: Megaustenia siamemsis (assembly GCA_032433765.1). Lineage (NCBI taxonomy): Eukaryota > Metazoa > Mollusca > Gastropoda > Stylommatophora > Ariophantidae > Megaustenia > Megaustenia siamemsis. The sequence continues at coordinate 61,093,837 of JAVIAB010000159.1, forward strand.
GAACTATTTCATGATCAAAGGAACAAGAAACGAGTTATAAATTGTACATCGGGCAATAAAATCTTAAAATCTGAGGTGGAAAGGAGGTATAAAACCAATGAAAAAGGGAAAAGCAGCAGGACCTGACAGCATACAGATAGACGTAATACAGGCACTAGAAGATTTTGGCATTGAAATGATTACAGACATATGGAACGACATATACCACACAGGATACATACGTTCTTCTACTTCTTCTTCTATCATTCCTCTGCTGCCTTTGGCGTCGAGGGGAGAACTAAAAACATCAACTTTCTTTGCATTGCCTAAAAAGAATGGTGCATTTGAATGCAGTGACGTTAGAACAATAAGCCTAATGAGCCTTGTTACAAAAATCTTGCTAAAAGTTATAAAAGGAAGGATTCAGAATAAAATCAACACTGCATTAGATGAGCAGCAATTTGGAATTAGGAAAAATAGCGGGACCAAAAAAGTCATATTCTGCATGAGAACATTAATCGAAAAGTACACAGTTGTAAACAAACCAATATATGCACACTTCATAGACTACACCAACACTTTCGATAAAATACACCATAATCAACTTACAGACTGCCTAAAGGATATAAATCTAGACAACACAGACATACGACTAATATGTAATTTGTATTGGGAGCAAACTGCAATAATAAAATATAACAAGGAGAACTCTACACCCATGGATTTAAAAAGAGGAGTAAGACAGGTATGCATCTGATCACCAAGCTTATTCTATACACTTTGCAAATCTTTAAAAACATCTCAGAGATACCAGGCTTAAACATTAATGGAAAGATAATCAATAACCTAAGATATGCTGATGATACTGTTCTACTAGCAGAAGATCCTAAAGAACTACAACAACTGCTTAATGTGATAAACATCACAAGCAAAAAATATGGACTAGAAATTAATATCAAAAAGACTAAAACTATGATCATAAACAAAGAAAATTCTCAAGACCTACAATTAAATATCACAGTTGAGGGAATACATCTGGAGACAGTTCAGAGCTACAACTACCTGGGACATACTATAACCAATGATGGAAAATGCAAAACTGAAATAAACAAAAGAATAGGTGTGACAAAAAGTAATTTTAATGCCATGAAAAATATACTAACAACAAAACAAATATCAATAGGGCTGAAACTAAGAATGGCAAAATGTTACATCTTCTCAATATTCCTGTATGGTGCAGACACATGGACATTAGACAAGAAAACAGAACAGAAATTGAAGCCTTTGAAATGTGGATTTATAGAAGAATAGGTAGAATTTGATGGAAACAAAAGATAACAAACGATAAAGTTTTAAAACAACTGAAAATAAAAAGAGAACTACTAAATACAATTAAGACAAGACAAATGAAATTTGTGGGGCATGTTAAAAGACACAACAGCCTACTAAAAGTAATATTGGAAAGAAAAATACAAGGTAAAAGAAGCAGAGGCAGACCAAGACTAACATGGACGAGTAACATTAAAAGACGGTCAAGTCAATCTATGACAGCCTGCACCATCAAAGCAAGAAACAGAGTAGAATGGCCATCCATTTTAGCCAACCGTCGTTGCGAAGAGGCACACGATGATGATGATCTCCCTTCGACGACAACGGTAATGGAGGAAGGATAGTAGAAGCAAAAAGAAGAAACATCAGACAAGGCTGTTTTCTGTCGCCGAATTTGTTTTCACTTTACAGCGAAAATAGAATGTGATCAATAGCAGATATAAAAGGAATTTAAGTCAAAGGCCACAACAAAAACAATGTGAGATATGCGGATGGCACAGTCTTAATAGCAGATTTAGATAAAGAACCATAGACACGAATAACAAATAGTAAAAGGAAGTTAATACTACAACAAATAAGAGTACAAAGTATTTAAATGTATGGTTTCTTGAAGAACAAGGAAATTAAGATAAATTCGCAGTCACAATATCAAACAAATACCAAGTCTTCCAACAACTATAAAATTCAGTAAATATAGAAGATCGTTGGAAACAGGTAAAGGATTTATGAAAATAGACAGGCGAAGGAGCGCTGGGAAAAAGAGAACGCCAGAATAAGACATAGATGACAGCAGAGACACTGGATAAAATTAAAGAAAGAAAGAACAAGAAAGATGGCATAAACAAAAGCAAAATGATAAGTAATAAAGTCAAGACACAGGAAACTTACACAGAGGTGAACAAAGAAGTGAGAAGATGCATTAAAATGGATAAGCGCTAAAGGGTCAGAGGAAGAATAAAGGAATATGAAAGAACTGTACAACAGCACAAAGAAATTAAGTGGAAAATACAAACATCAATACTTTTATTAAAGATAAGAAAGGAAATCTGCTGAGTAATATAAGGGAACAAATGGAGAGATGGAAACAGCACTTTTAAGAACTTTTGACCAGACCTGGCTCTAATAATCCTCCAGATAATACTACCAGCAGAAGAAGAGTTACACGTTAACTCTGGAAACACAAGCAAAGAAGCAATAATGAAAGCCATCAAGCTATTAAAAATGATAAAGCCACACAGATGATATTCAATCTGAAGCCATCAAAGCAGATATTTAACACCTCTACCAAGATATTACATAGATCAAATTTGGGAGCGGAATAAATACCTAAAGACCGGATAGTAGGTTATATGATAAAATACCAAAGAAAGGAAGTTTACAGGAGTGCACAACGGGAAATTATGCTATTATCAGTGCCAGGGAAAAATATTCAGCAGAATCATTTTAGAGATGCTAGAAAAGGTCATAGCGAAACATTTGAGTGATGAACAAGCAGGTTCTAGGAAGAACAGATCATGTGCTGATCAAATAACTAATCTATATAACTTATTATGTTATTGAGTTATTGAGTTATTTGCGGGTCATCATCATTGCACTCCGAACATGTCCATAGGTGCTCAGATCCCCTCCTCAGCAATTCCCTCAGTGTCCAGCGACTGACGACTCCAGTTCTATGTTGGTTGATAAGTCTTCTTACACGGCCACCAAGTTTCTCATTTCTGGCCGTGCCCATCTTAACTCCCATTTCCATCATCCGAAGAAGTGACGTCATGGCAGCTGCCAACATCGAGCAGAGGCTAATTATTCTTCTGTTCCAGGGATTAGTCCTCGAACCAATCGAGTATGCCCTGGCCATTCTTACTGTCAGTACGACTCAAATTGATAGGCTGGAGAAAATACAAAATGAAGCCATGCGCATTATCCTGGGATGTACGAGGGACACTCCCTGTGTAGCAATGAGGTATCTTCTTGACTTTCCAACCATGAATGACAGAATTAAGATCTGGAGAGCACGAGCATACCTGAAGATTAGTACAGATACAGAGCATCCATTTGCACCACGTGC